>VOMN01012447.1:0-11730 GCA_014899125.1 Orchestia grillus
TCAGACTAGGGGAAGGCTGGTGGAGTGGACTTCAGACTAGAGGGAGGCTGGTGGCGTGAACTTCAGACAAGGAGAAGAACTGCGGACCTCCCAGCAAAAATGGAACACTAGACGGAACGGTTAGCTTTTGCTTGGCGAGACTCGAGGAAGCGTGACACTTCTTTCGCTTCGTGAGACTGAAATTGGTTCATGTATTCCGAAACTGCAACGAAATTGCAATAACATCATTCTGATACGAGTTGAAACCCATATTTTTGAATGCATAAGCACGGGAATACCATTACTTCACGCCTAATCAAAACAGAATGTGAATCAAAATCTGGCCTCATAACTATCGGAAATTATTCCAGATATTTTTGTAGTGCGAACTTGCTTAAATTATTGAAAATTTCGGAATAGAAAGGCGCAGAAGCCATAAGAGATACACACAGACTACAATGCAGTTAGTCACTCCATGTAGCGTACAGGTTGAAACGCAGGTGTCACCCATGGGAACACTGCGGACCAACGCAAGATGAAATTTCTAAACAGTTAAATTTAAGAAGATAAACTTGTTTCCATAGAAAAAGTGGAACAAAAGGATAATAGCGTTTTTTCAGCGAGAACTTTGAAGGAAAGAAGCATGAGTAGAGATGAGATTAGAAAAGTTCAAAGAATCGAAAAGGAAATGATCTAACAACAGTCACGCAAGCACTTAAACGAGGGGCCTGTAGCACGACTACCAATACGCCTGATTTGAGAGTCAATATTCTGACACGAAACCTAATTTTGAGGCCTTCAAGCACTAGTGTTAGGAGAGGCTGCAGACACCTGGTGCTACTAGTAAACTGGTGGGAATAAAGGGCACCGTGGCCAGAGAGAGCGAGATTATTTCAAAAGAGCTGTAGCTCACCCTTCAAAGTTGTATGTGACAAAGTTCCCGGGAACTTATGTGTTCTAGCCTCAATGAATTGTTGAAATAATTACGATTGTGCTCAATTGAAATTTTAATAACATCGTGGAAACGAATCGCACGAAACGCGTCGAATGTAAAAGCGGCCTAACAATTTTCTAGACATCGTATCTGTGCATTACATAGCGATTACTAAAATTTTCGACCGTGTGCTGCATTGGCAGTTAATCTAACCAGCTGAAAAATATAATCATAGTTTTACTGCTGTTGATAGTTGTCCCCGTGCTGCTACTACCGTTATCAGACCTACGAATAGATCGTTAAATGTCTTCTTGAAACGTAAATACAGTCACTGACTTAATAAATCAAAAACAACTGTCTATTCTGACCCTTGCTTTGTATTTGCTGTCCAGCAGTCCACGTTAGACTGACACCGTCATCTTGAGCGATCAGAAAGTCAGTGATGGCATTCATCCATCGCTGCATTGCTCAGCAGAACCTAAAGCCGTTTGAGTCCATAATGTCTACCTACTGCTGGGATACAAATAACAGTCGTTAACAAAAATGTGCGTTTTCGAGATTTCAGCCTTCGGCGTCGTCTAGTGACGACACTGAAGAAGGCGAATTGTACGTTCAAGGGGTTGTGTTTTTCCCTAATAAAAGGGTAAGTTCAAGAGAATTATTCGAAAGAACCTGTGACATTCTTACTCTTATAACAACTAGGCCAATGAGCTCTAAACAATTTTCTGACGTTGATTGCCTTATAAGCGTCGCTGGTTGATTTTACCGATCACGTCTTCCGAAATTGATACTAGAATTTCAGCGAAGAAACAAGGCGTACTCGGTCGAAAAGAGTACTCCAACAAATAAAGACAAATTCGCTTCAAGAAAAATGATGAAGATCTCCGAAATGACGATCTTTCACCTTAAGAAACTGTGTAAAGAAAAGGCGACCGATCGAATTCAATAACTAAAACCCACAATTGATTGCCGAAGAACAGTTCATAGAATCTTTTGAAGGTACTTCAGAATATCCCAGGCGAGCGCCACGATGCTTGCAAATACACTCTCTGGAGCAGTCGACAACCGCGTGGAGTGAAACGTCGTCGCGAATCCAACTCGCATCCCACAACGCAAGTCCCCGTGAACACAATCCTATCCAGTGCACCCCTTGACAGAAAAAAGTTAAATCTCTCAGGTCATGAAATTCAGTGTACCCCTTGACAGAAAAAGTTAAATCTCTGAGGTCATGGAATTCAGTGTACCCCTTGAAAGAAAAAGTTAAATCTCTCAGGTCATGAAATTTTCCAGCGCTTCCAGTATCAGAACTTTTTAACTTACGCTTCACAAAGCAAACATACGGTAGGTAATCTAGGGAAGACCACGAACAGCACTATTAATTTTTTCCCTTCTGAACAAAGTATCTAGACGATGTCTGTAAAGTCTTGCATATGATTTTAATTGAATTGTAATCTGTCTATCATCTCAATTGTCGCTTTAGCGCATTAGGCGCCGGAACTCTGTCAGAAAACGCTTGCCAAATTTCTCAAACAATGAAAAATTCAGTGTTAAAATAAAATTTTGAATAGGACAAAAGTTACGTGATGGATTGGTATATTTTAGTGTAAAGTAAGCAGGAAGTTGATACTTTTCTTAATTGAGAAAATACTACGATTTGTGTAAACGTCTAATTAAAGGGACGCTGGCGGGGAAAAGGTGAAATGTATTTGGCTGAGGCTTGCCTGGGTGGTTGCATCCCACATTATTCTGTCACGTACGACGCATCAAACATATTCTACAAAAATTTATTGGGTACGCTTTCAATTGACATACAAAGAAGCAATACATTTGACAATGAAACAGGAAGAATCGATTAAAAAGGCAATCATGAATTGTGCCAGTTCATGGATCAGTCATAATTATATATCGCACCTGGATAATAATAACATACTCCTCAAGATTGCGTGTACACGGAGCTGCTGCCGATACCACAGTTCGGCCCAGCATGGTCAGATTCAGGAAGATAATTACCTAAGCTTGCAAAATACTGTGGGCGAAACATAAACAAGACGCTCATTTCCAAACGTCCATGGTGAAGTTCGAACTATGTACGCTATTAAAAATAAAGATGTTTGTATGCATCGCCTTTTCGCTACAGATTCTTGTGCAACATCTTAAAAACAGTAGAATAAACAATTTTATTCATGAATACCCTTGACCGTTCATTCCTTCATTCATTTATTCCCTTATCTACAACGCTTTTCACTAACACGACAGGAAGACATTTGGAGGAGAAAAATTCAACCATCAGTTTGAGTTTATTTCCCCATCCAGGAAACTGCTTTATAGTGCATCAGCTCAAGTTTTTCTCATCAACTCAATTAAAGCTTTCTGTATTGTTAAGACCTAATGAATTTGACAGGACTGAACTCATGTGGAATGGAAATAGAAGCAAAAAGAGTAGCATATCAACAAAGAAAAAGACGTAGACGGGAGTGTTCAAGAAGATTAACTCAACATTCTAAAGCGATTCAGAGATATATTGCAACAGAGAAGAAGAAACATAAAGCACGAGAGAATTTAATTAGGGGAAGATAAAGCCAGAGATAGAGAACGAAGTAACAATACGAAGGAAGAAAAAAGAAACATATCGTCTCCCATTGACCGCAACCCAGACACTGAAAAAGGAGAGCCAACGTGAATCAGGAGGAGCGAAATATCTTTCGCGCTAATGCCAGAAATTGATGCAATGACAGAAAATTTAACTATAGTTGCTAAAAACGGGGGTGTTATCACGGGTTTAGCTAGTCCTAAAGATTGTGCTATAGTTTTTTGCTTCCTGACTGAACAATCGCTGCAGAGATTTTATTACATCAACGAAAAAATTCAACGGCGCTCTTTTGGCACTCTTTCACACGTCATACCAGTCACGTGGCCTCAACACTTAGGCTGCTGTAATTATTATGAAATCTATTCGCAAGGTAACCCTCAATGGAAACTAGGATACCTGCACTTCAGTGAAGACGGGACTCAAAATTCAGTGACGCCGAAATTTTTCCCTGAAGTAATTAATTAATCTGCGAAACAATTAAAACTGTATTCGATTTTGCACCAACCCTGAGTTTGTACGAACTGCGATTCTATTATTTATTTAAGAAGAGAAAACTGGAGAAAAATTTTGTTCGTGGTCCTCAACATTTAAAGGGCGCCACTTTGCTCTCACTTTAGGAAGATAAGAATTCATTTTCAAAGAACATGATACGACACGAAAGACGAGCGATATAAAACTTTTCAACTAATGAACACGTAGTTTATTCAAAACAATTTCATGCGTAAGTCACCTCTTGCATTCGATTTAAACACAATTTTTTCCAGTAGAATGCTAAGTATCTTCAAAGCGAGGTAATTAATATTGCCCAATTTCCACAACAAAGTCTGGTTTTCTAAAGAACTTCATAAGCACTGCTCCTGACCTGCGCACTACAACTTGACACGCGAAGTTCAGTTACTGGAGTCAAGATCATGAGCTACTGCACAACCACTCGTAACCGCGTCAGAAGAGACACTGGAAATCTGGAACGGTGGAGCAGGACGATTGACACCGGAATACGCACTGTTCCAAATACAGAGTCAAATTTAATTTTCCGAATCAGGGAATACATTATCGGGTAATTCTGGTATGTGTATTCCATTCGACGAGAGCATTTTTACCCTATTACGCATCTGAAATGTACTGATTTTGACAAATGTTTTGGAATTTCACGACATGATAAGTCACATCTGTAGAATTGCAGAATTCTCTGAGCTGCGAAGGCAACACTGCCCTGGCACCTGTATTGTTATTTGGCACTCATTAGAGCTCTCAGGTTTACAGGTGCAATATAGGATTACGTTTATTGGATACATGGAACAAAATAATTGCGAAAAGTAGGAAACAATGAAAAGGCCGGCTGAAAAAAATAAAATAGAGACGCTCATGGAATGCTAAATAACCACAATATTCATCAATATTGCGACTGCTTAAAAAGGCTATCTGATCCTGCACAAAGGTTTTCACGCGTGTCCTGCGACGCGACCCACCAGTGGGTCATTTTACCGCTTGCAATATGGCATCATCGAAGGAAACGTGCTAACCAATGGTATTCGCAGGGAAACCCAACACCCGATTAAAATTATATGAGGTTTATTTTGGGATAAGGCTAAAAAAGAAATTGTGTAATAAATTCTACTACCCTGTGATACAAAACTGCAGAAAAATCCATCTATCATTTTAATCTGACCACAAACAGTGGAATATCGCTGCTGAAATGATGATTAAAGATGACACATGCGAATATGTATCTAAAGCCACTGAAAAATAGCATAAAGCACATACATTGACTCGCGAAGTCCTCTGTTTTCCCGCTGAGCCGAGGGAAGTTCACGAGGGACGTGTTGCGACTCCCGGTTTGTTGCGCCGGTTTCCTTCACATCGCGGCCCCGCCTCGAGCTGGAGAGCCTTGTGCCCAACTCGAGCACCAGAGGAGTGCCCGGCTTTTTCTTCTGACGACATGCGCGACCGTTTCAGGGACGCGTAGAGTACATTCATTCAAAGATTGACTTGACTGTCACTCGAAAGATACAAATTTTTTTTAAGCTCCTTGAACTGAGGTAACGCCTCAATAAAAAACACGAATAGAAGTACTTGTTCGCTTTCTTCCCACATAAGTAAACATGTTTTACAAGTTGAAAAACAGCCGAGCACATGGGTTAAGAATGTTAAGACTATGAGTTCAGTAATACTACGTAAGGTAAATTAAGCTTACTTCGCGATACTAAGTCGGTGATAGTTTGTATTTCCAATGTCATGACAATACTTATACTCGTGCACTTTACACTTCTGTAAACCTGTTGATGTACAAAAATTTTCCTGCTTGTTTTCAGTGCTACCACTTTCAAATACATGAAATAAGATACTTATTTAAAAAAAATCATAGTATCGCATAGTAAGTTTAATTCACCTTGCATGACTACAAGGCAATATGGCATTCGATATCGAAAAAAAAAATACTGAAGCGCACGTAAAAATGTAAATGCGATGCTTAGAAATCCGATTTTAAAGCTTCCTCTTCGCGTATAAACATTTCTTTTTCCTTCTGCTACGATGGTGCAAGGGGTAGGAGTCCAGCGGTCTCCTCTCCACAGGTCCCCCAGGAGAACTATGTTGCCTGAGCGTGCTGAGGGCATGATGACGTGGGACTTGCGTACGGAGCCATGAATGAAGCACCGAGATCATTTCGGTCGCAATATTCTACCCCGTCCTGCCACGCCCCTGCGCGAGTCGTCCAAAAGACTGCAGTACATTCGGTTCTGTGCAAGCAGTTCTCAGTCACTGCAGTTACCTTTTCACGTCCATCGACAGGTTCGCAGTGAAAAACTCGGTATCCCGTCGTTGAGAGATTATCCCGTTCTATCTTTATAAATGTTTCGTGTAGAAGTAGCTACTACTTTATATTTTCAAGCCATAGACTGGATATAGTCTGACTGTAGAATTTTTATTCTGGGAGTATAGACAAGATTAAAATAGAACATATTCATTTCGTGAGTAGAGAACGCCGCATTGGATGACGAGTTCCTCGCAGAGGCCAATTTTTCATTTTATTAGCGAAATGGCGGCAAAGTTCTGTTCTCTAAATATTAATTAAAGCTAACAAGAACTATACGAAATCGCCCTCACAAGTTATACCGCATAGAAGTCGTATGCGGAAATTCCTCTTTGCATGGCGGACATCTGCAAGCCAGAGAAACAGTCGCTCTTTGAACAGACCGTTTCAAAATAGCCGAAAAATGTATCCCGGAAACGCAACCTGACGATATGGACGTCAGCGTACGTATAAATGAATAGAAAAAAAATGCACTTTCACAATTTCAGCTCATGTACCTAAGGTTTTCTGAGTTAATTAAAGGACGTGATCCGAGTCCGAGTTATTTGCACGAGTTCGCAGGAGCAGTGTAAATTAAGATACTTTTCCCTTTTAATGTTAATTTTTCTCTGAGCTCGTAAAAGGCGGTATGTATTGTTAGCAGCTCACTGTGTCGAGTTGATCCTTCCTAGGAAGTTGACTGTGTTCTCAAAGAAAGTTTGAAAGATTCAGGAAGCTTCTGCGAATTGTAGCGTAAACGGACACAACTTTCTCTTCAGCAAATGATGGAATCCTGGAGTCCAGGGTTAGAGTTTTGTAGGCCACAGCTGCTACGGAAACTTGCTCTCGGTGGCGAGGTAGAGCTGTATTCGATCCTGTGTTCTTGAAGCAAAGTGCGTGACTTGTTGAGTTTATTCTTAGCAGAGGACTTGTATTGTAAGTCAAACGGCCGATCATGTAACCATAAAAAGAAGGCTTTCCCTTCTGAAAAGATAGTCTAGTCACGTTCAGATGTCTTAAATGACACATTCATTTCTAAGCACCTCAAGAACACTAGTAATTGAGAAACATCTTAATGGTTAACTATAAGGTCTAATGAAGCCAATTTCTTCAAACGATTTGTACATCTAGACTGAAATTGTAGATTGAAATTACGACCCACTACAGCTAAATCTCTAACCGTTATTTCTTACCAAGCTAAAAGAATATGGTCATGAAATTAGTCTTTTTAAATGATTTGTACATCTAGATCGTAAGTGAAGACGGCAATTCCAATCCGATGCAGTTAAATCTGACGACGGCACCTGTAGCAATAACTTCATGGTAAGGTACCAACACCTCGGCCCTGGGCATGAATGTCGAGTTCAAGTCTTCGGGGACAAATCGGACGGATAAATTTGGCTTCCCCCAATCCAGAAGAAACCCAGTAAGGAAACGAGTTTTCTATGTGAATATCCTCAAGCAGCAAGACGGTGTACAAGTATCATGAAGCCTGAAGGACGAGCTTGTTCAGGACACCATCGCATGGTGAATGACAGATTTCAAGTGAACATTTATTGCTTCACGTTAGGTAAATATGACCAAACGCAATAATTTTGTAGGGCAATTGCAAACATTACAGGTCGAGGTCATGCAGACTTTTACCAAAGCCGATAAGAAAGTAATGGTACAATATTACTTATTTTCTCGTTTACCTGAGCCTGAAATGCTACATGAACTTTCAAAATATCCATTCAAGTGAAATCAATTGACTAATATTTGAGAATTATACCAAAAATAGTGTACCCACTTGTTAATCTTATTCAGGAGCGGTGCTGTCCAGCTGCAGTCGAGCTAAAAGTTGGTGGGAAGAATATAAAATGAAATGGACGAGTTACTTCACCTTACGTTGGTAAGTTGAGCGACGTCACGTTCGCGATTTGTAAACCATCAATGAACTTGAAGTGTTTGAACAAACTTAAAGATTCGCGAGCACCAGTATAACTTTGAAAATCAATTTTTGAATAAAAAAAAAAAATATATTTCCACAAACGTCCTCGCATCACTGAAGCCACACGACGTTAACTCGACGTAGGTGTATTGTCTGCCTGAGCAGCGGTATGTGCAGTTGTCCTGGTGAGGCTCGTAGAGGCTCAGCTCGAAGTCTAGCGCCTGTTGCGTGGAAAAATGGAACAGTGGACGAAGACCTAACTGATCTTTATTTGTTACCACAAAACGAGTTATAAGTCTCGTATCAGGCGAATTTTCAGAATCTGATCTGAGACAAATTATGATGTGGAGATAAATTATGACGAATGGATTAATTTAAGGCTCGAGGGAAATAAAGAAGATAGGGTAAAATATGAGGCTTGAACAAGTAATGACGCATGGACTAATTATGAAGCTTGGACTAATTATGAAGCTTGGACTAATTATGAAGCTTGGACTAATTATGACGCTTGGACTAATTATGTAGCTTGGACTAATTATATCAAGCTTGGACTAATTATATCAAGCTTGAACTAATTATATCAAGCTTGAACTAATTATCAAGCTTGGATTAATTATCAAGCTTGGATTAATTTTCAAGCTTGGACTAATTATCAAACTTGGACTGATTATCAAGCTTGGACTAATTATCAAGCTTTGACAAATTATCAAGCTTGGACTAATTATGAATTTAGGGCCAAAAATGTAGTTGAGGTAAATTATGAAGTAAAAACAACGAAGTTACAATAAAAAAATTGAGTTGAGAAAAACAGTAAATCACAAACTTATACTTCCCGGACTTTCAAATTTATCCGAAAAAAGAACTCGAAGAAAATAATATTACCTTTGAAAATGTCCATGAAGGTGGCAGTTAGCCAGACCAATTAAGGGCTGTACATTTAACGACACTGATGACTGTCAAAGAGTTTCTTTACGAGACAAGACTGAAGAGGAAAGAGGTAGAAAAATGTAAAACTTTTTTTTCAGAAGTATTCTGGCTCGAAGCTGCTGCTCACCTAGGAGGAAGAGGATGTAACAAACGTTCGAATAGAGGGGAGGAGTAATCGCTTAAAAGTGTTATTAAACTTATTGTCAGGTACATGAGCAGAATATTCATATACTCTGATGAAAGTCTCTCAATCCTACATTTAACGATTTTTTTAAAAGAATTTTTGAATTAGACAGATATTGAACACAGACACAATTACTCGTTTTCTTCAGTTGGCGAAAACAAGAATACCATACCGTTTTACACATGGTCTTAACTTTAGAACTAGGTTTTTTGGTATAGTTTCCCAAAAATATAAATAAGAAAATATTAAAAAATAACAAAATAGGTCTTACAAGTTAGTGAAATAAAAACTGGAGACGCCTGGCTGGATCGAAGCGCTGCTGGTGAAATGTGAGGCTTTCCCCATGGAGTCCGAGACAAGCACTCCATGTTAACTGGGTTTGCAAATCATCAGAGTTTCGGTAACGACGGACAACAAAAAATTGTGCGTCAGATGGCCTCAATTTTCAATTTGACCTTACTCCTGGCAAAGGAATGACAACAGCGACAGCAATGGATTGGAAATGATGAAAAAACTTCATAGGATAAGGAGGAACTTATGTGAACTAAAGAGTGATGCGTAGATTTTTATAAAGTTTTGAGGTCATTAGTATACATAGTGACCGGTACTGCTTCCAGCATGACTAACGGCAATGTTTGATAAATGATTAATAAGAAGTCAATAGCTATACGGAAAATGGAATGATATAAAAAATAGTATATTTGCGGGGGTTTGGTTAGAGGGTAAAACACTTCAGTTCAGTGGGAGCCATCAGTCTTTCTACGTCACAGAATGCAAAAAAGGGACATGTTACGTACCGTGAAAATTAGGAAAACTATTCTAAAGCACTGCATCGAACAGATTTATTGCTATTTTTTGATGAAGTTATCGAAGTGAGATTGAAAAGCTAATAGATATTAATGGGTAAGAGATGAAGTTCAAGAAACACAACTGGAAAATTGAGGTAATAACTTTGGAAAAACAAGTGAAAGGTTACGAAATCGTTATCAGGCTCATGTTTAAGCGAGACAATAGAAATTTTTTACAATTTTACATGATTTTTATGGACTTGAACATTATTTCAAATACAGAATTCACTCATACTTTAAGAACAGGAACTCGCATCTGTCATGACGACTTCCCAAGAAGTCAGGACAATAAAAGAGGAGAGCCTCGCGGCTGGGAGCGGTCTCTTGAAAAGTGCAACGAACTTTTGAAAAGCCCCGTACCTTCACTTAAGAACGAAGAGCTAACGGAGTAGTACAGCATGGGAAGTGAAGGTGGACCCAACAGCCAGCTAACGGAGTAGTACAACATGGGAAGTGAAGGTGGACCAAACAGCCAGCTAACGGAGTAGTACAACATGGGAAGTGAAGGTGGACCAAACAGCCAGCTAACGGAGTAGTACAACATGGGAAGTGAAGGTGGACCAAACAGCCAGCTAACGGAGTAGTACAACATGGGAAGTGAAGGTGGACCAAACAGCCAGCTAACGGAGTAGTACAACATGGGAAGTGAAGGTGGACCAAACAGCCAGCTAACGGAGTAGTACAACATGGGAAGTGAAGGTGGACCAAACAGCCAGCTAACGGAGTAGTACAACATGGGAAGTGAAGGTGGACCAAACAGCCAGCTAACGGAGTAGTACAACATGGGAAGTGAAGGTGGACCAAACAGCCAGCTAACGGAGGAGTGCAATATATGGGGAGCGAAGGTAGACCAAACAGCCAGCTACTGGTACAGGTAAACTGAAACAGTGAAGTATTTTAGTGGCCTATCCCCTATAGTAATAGACACTTTTTAGCGTAGGTCTTGTTTTCTGAAAAAATCGAATCCCTTCACGCACTCTCGTTTGTTCAGCTCTCACACGAGTCTCATTTGTCTTGAGTCTACAAATGACACTCAATTGTAGAATTTAAAAGTTACTATATACTGATTAGCAGGTATATACCGTTCATATTTGCAACATTGATAGAGGACTTAATTTCAATAAATCACGAATCCAGTACAAACAAATACTCTTATTCCAACATGAAAATCAAAATGAAATTTTAAACATACTTAGGAATAAACAACGCAAAAAGCACGGATTGCAATGCAAAGCTCTTCGCAAGTAAATGCATCGCGTCTAAGCGTTTTGTACTTGGCGAACAACAGATTTCTGAGACACTCAATTCCCTCATTCGAAACCGTTAATATCAGCATCCCGATTTGACATGACGTGCGGCCTAAAATTTGGTCCTCAGTAACATTTGGAATAATTTATTTACCCCAAGTAATTTATATCAGATACAGGTTTACAATCGAATTAGGAATGACAAAGAACCGGGATCAGGATATGTACCACATGTGGGCTCGAATAAGCAACAAGGCTTTTAGGGCAACCTATATAGAAATGAAGGCATTCAGTTTACAG
>VOMN01012450.1:0-10174 GCA_014899125.1 Orchestia grillus
CACAAAGTTCGTTCCCCAGAACTCTATATTCTTTAACATATTTCTAGTTTCGTCACACCAGTGACAAAGTACTCGTATTCACACAGAATTGGAATGTCACAAAACTCCTATAGTTACGGTCCTGGAACGTCACTCTACTCCTGTTGACGCAGTAAGAATGCACAGTACTTCTGTTGTCACAGTGCCGGAATGCCTCAGCACCTAACTTACAGTCTTAATGCGGAGACTCTAAAATCCTTCACGAATACCTAGTAATGAAGCTTAACAAATCTCCACGTCGACGTTTTTCTCTACATTCACTTAACTCCGGTCAATTTGAAGTAGTTTTCATAAATTTTCCTTGCCGCGGTTGGTAAGATCGTAATAGAATTTCATTCAGGAAAGCAACCGTTTCTGGTCGCCCTGTCTACCCTTTTTTATGGATTTACAGCTTCAGACTTAAGACGTCGAATTAAGAACGGTGTGGATTTTCAACTACATTATGCGTAATCCCACCATATTTGTGAAGCTCAAAGCTCATTATTGAAAACTTAAAAAAATAGAATCAACAGCATTGACGCTGGATGGCGATGGGTTAGCACGGACATATGTGCAGACCAACGTCACTGGTCGCAGCCTCGGCAGGAAGGAACAACGCTAACAGCGCCCAATGCAGCACGAAGAACAAATGCTAACAGAGTCTGTAACGACAAGAAAAAAGTTGTAACAGGGTCTGTTACATCAGGGAAGGAAAACTCTAACAACGGCTGTTTCAACAGTTTTCAATAACTGTAACAGTGCCAGCATCATCAGGAAGAAGAAATATTATAACACTTGTTACAGCAGGAAGAGGAAGCGCTAACTGCGCCCGTCACAGCAGGAAACAGAAGAAAACACCCGTTTGAGAAGCGATGCTTTTTCTCCAGAAACGAACAATGTAACCAGAAAAACTGCCAGAGATGCGTGCTCTTTAAATCCATGTAAATGTTGCTCGTCGCCTGCCTTTGTGCCTCGCTAAGGACATGCGGCGCTCGTCTCATCAGCCCAAGAAAAAGACTCTCGACAAATGCCCGCCCAGCTAGCCGCTCGTGCAGCAGCTGCCACAGCGCGAGAGGACCTCAATCGCTAGTTTCTTTCAAATGCAAATTGTAGAAACCCTCATGTCATGGATTGTGCATGACATTGCATCACGCTAATCCTTAAACAATTATGTACTTAACGGTCAATTGCTAAATTAAACATTCTCGTGTCCTACGACCCTGCACATATCTAAATCTAAAATATCAGCGGAGACTTGAAAAGTTTCATTCATTTCCCGAAGCTCTTTGATTTCCTGTGAGCCTCAACGTCTAAGTATTTAATTTTAAATAAGGTTTCTCTTGCAATGCGGTGCAGTTCTGGCATCCCGAACGCGCTTCAAGCCTTCCAGCAAAAGTTACTCAATACGTAGACCCGATCCGGCTCCCATGCAAACGGGAATTTAAGCAAAGTTTTCCGGAGAAACATGCTTCCAAAATCCTCTCTCAAGAAGATGCTTCTAATTTTTTTCGTAAAAATAAATGGAACCGCACCGCATTCATGCATTACAGGTGCAGCTGGTTGAAAGGAATCATGCATTTCCGGCACATAGTTCAGGCGAACCACATAGTCTATGTAAGAAATTCTGTGTGTGTGAGTGTGAGTGTAATTCTGAATAGAGTTTCCCTCACTCAGTGCATCAGTTTAAGCATCGCAAATGCACGGCCAGACTCACAACAAATCCGTTGTTCACAACGCGGTCTCCTGCGCAGCACGACCGTGCAAAGTCGACCCGAGCTCGCCTCGCGGTACGGCAGGGGCATCAAAACTTAGGCATGGTGTCCAAAGTTACACTAATGGCAAAAAATATAATGATAATGATAACACGCACTAAAAAAGCGCGTGATCATTTCGACGTTGGAACACGCACAGACACAAACATTTACACACACAGGGACACATACACACAGAAACACACACACATAAACATATACAATCACACACGCGTACAGAGCCTGAGTGGAGGATAAACAGGAATAGGTGGCGGTTATTGAACTGACGAAGTGATGGTGAAATTTACACATAAAGGGGCACACATTACCTCACTTTGGGTTGTGCAGCAGTGTGTGCTGCGTGGGCTGTATAGCTGTGTGAGATGTGTAGCTGTGTGGACTGCGGGGGCTGTGTAGCTGTGTGGGCTGCGCTTGTATAAAACTCCAATCAAGGCATCATGAGAATGAAAATACCCTTAGTTAAATTTTGTCTCTCTGAAAGCGATACTTGTTTGTCTTAGCGCAATGTAAGCAAATCTTCGAAAACTCCCAAAAATTAAGTTGTTTTGACTGTGAAATTAGAATTGCAAAATGCCATTCAGAAGAGCCCTGCCAGCATCGGACTAGACCCTAAGAATGGGCCCTGGGTGGTTAAGAGAGACCTAAAACCAGAAGAGAACCGACCAATAAATTGACCATATGTCTGATTAACTCTATTACGAGTCTGTGAAAGAAGACGATCGGCTATTCCTTCACGAAGTACCACGCTCAGGACGATCGGTAACTCAGCGTTCCATATCGTTACCGGAGAAATGGTCAGAAGTTTAAATACGAAAAGAATGCTAAATAATTGATGGGTCCAATAGCTCTCTGAGAGTGGGCGAGACTGCAAGTCGTGAAAGGTAACAACGGTGATTGATGATAAAGGCAAGAATGGATGTTCATCATTATGATTTCTGCCCCAGTAATGTTTTGTTACAATTATATCCCTACCGTGACAATGACATGAGTCTCAAGCTCAGCAATAAGATCGCTCAGCATGACATCGTCATTGTAATTTGTTGCACTCCACAGATCACGTCCAACCGTCAGGACAGAATCGATTTCGTCATCTAATTCTTACAACATATTTAGGGCCACTGAATATTTAAAGCGCTAACAATGTCCGATGATTTAACGAATGCTTTTGGTAATAGTGCTCTACATATTCATTGCTTGTGCCATGCGTCCTCTCGTGCGAACTTAACTCATCTATCATTAAATATATTCATTAATGATTACGCATACTCATTGGTGATCGATTAAGTACACTTAGCAGTGCATTCATTTATACTATCAAAGTATAAACTTGAATGAAATTTATCGTAAAATGTACCGTCTCACAATTTTGTGAAAATACTTCTAGCCTATTTTTGTTCAGGTTGTGCAAATTACGGAGTTCATTTAGATTTGTGTAAAGTTTGCTAAAGAAACCAGTTTAACCCTTCATCGTCTATTCGAATTTCAACACCCCGCCCTCTCCTTAAAAGACGCAGCTAATTGTTTAGAAAAAGTTAAATAATTGAGTCTTAATGCAAACGCATGCACATGCGCAAGGCTGCAGCTAATTTTGTGTACGAACCTAACAGCAGCCTCATCGACAAAATAATTTAACCAATGAAAGGCTAAAACGGAACACTAAACTTCAGGAACTAGAAGAAACAATTCATAATCGTCACAAAGTTATTAAAAAAAATGAAGCCGCAGCATCCACTCAGTGAGGCACAGCAATCGCCCAAGTCGAGCTCGAGAGCCTGGATCTCTCCGCGCCTGAAACGCAAGATTCCTTTTTGTCCGACCCGTTCTGCCTACGCCTGCTCTCATCCGCACAAATGCCACGAGCTGGTTCCCGACCTTGCTAAAATCAGGCACTCAGAATCATTCGATGCCGTCGTCAGTAAATGGCGCCATTGAGTCGAGAATGAAATAGAATGCGGCTTCAGGAACAAGTCGAGTGCCCCAGCTTCGGGTCCCAGAGTCCCACGAATTACGTACTCAAGTAAACGTGACGTAGAGGGAGCAGGGCAGACCACGTAATATCAGACACGTACATTTCTGCGTGACATGCCTCGCGTGACTTAGTCTTTAAGTGCTCCCTGCCTAAATGGACTCGGTGACTTGCCAATGACAATTTGTCTAAGAATATTATTGACGTTCAAATATATGAGGTCGATTTGGCCCAGTAGTGTCACACGCTGGTCTTTTCATGCTTTATTCAGGTTCGAGCTTTTCTCTGATGCCTTTGCGAACTTATGAGCTCTATTAATGCCTCTACAATCGTACCAGAAAGTCATGATAGCCATTCCCGACAGATGTACTGCGTGAAGCAGCTGAATTTGAAAGCGTAAACCCTCACCTATCTTATACATATATGACACCACATTTTCAGCAACGGTTGAAAGCCTTGTTTTTACACCACTGTGCCAGTATGCTGGATGAAGAGCTCTGCAGTTCTCTGCAGGGCTGTACCTGCTATCGCATAACTGGAGCGTCAAATTGCCATACCATGCAATGAAGTGTCAAGCCACTTTACAATTGTAGTGGCATACCACAATACCACTGTAGAGGCATACCACAATACCACTGTAGTGGCATACCACAGTACCACTGTAGTGGCATACCACAATACCACTGTGGAGGCATACCACAATACCACTGTAGTGGCATACCACAATACCACTGCAGGGGTATACCACTACACCATCGTAGTATCATATCATCTCACTATTGTAATGTCACACCACCGTACGATCGTAGTGCCATACCATTACCCCACAAAGAGCAACGGAAACTAGATTCATATTAAGTAAAATGGACTTAGGAACCGAATTTACAGTCGTTGATGATGCTCAAGACGCACAACTGATGATACCATCAAAGCGGCCCCCGGATGTGCTCATGTACATCTAGGTTTCATCAATCAAATAATCAGTAAATTATTTATCAGAACAACCCTTTGTTTTAATTTATCATAATCAATTCTTTTTTAACCATGAAGGCAGCTGGAATTAAGGGATTTCTGAGGGATCTGCTCCCTGGTTTTTCGTCCGTGATTCCCATGCTGCGTACACCAGAACGCGAACTTACGCTTGCGAGCGTCAGCAGTTTTTGCTTAAAACTTCACCGCTCTTAAACCTTTGGACCAATGCGGGGCTGTGCCTCAAGTGTGTTCATGTTCAAGATGAACTACGACAGGGAGTTGCGAAAAACTATTGCCGTTGGTTTAATTGATCATCAAATACTTATTAAATATCGTACAATGTTCCACGAACACCAGTAACGTATTTATTCGTTACTTTGTTCCACAGTAATTAATTTAGCTTTTGAATGTACGATGTCATTTAATATTAATTTATGATTAGTCATGGTTTGGTGACTCTTTTCTGCTACTCCCATTTCTTACACAGTAATGATTTCTTCATTTCTCAAAGCATTCTGCCCTTCACGGACCCGGGAATGATTTTGATATGCTGATTGTCTTCAGAATTGAAGAATGTTTTTCCACAGCAGAATAAATTTCCCGTGTCGTGATCCATCAAGATGTCCCAAAAGTTTGAGTTTAACTTTAACCCTGTTAGCGAAATCCAAACGGTCATCAGAAGCCGTTTACTTTCACAGTCTTTGTTGTAGTAGAGGCGACTGAGAGTGACCCGCAAGTGTGCAGCTTGTACGTTTTTAAAAGAGCTCTTAATTTTGTCCAAACAACCAAGAACTATATCATCTTCCCGTGAATATTATGAGAATAAATTTCCTCAGAGGGGTTGGCTCATAAATATTATCTTTTACAATGTGAATTACACTTGAATACATAAGTTTTCAGGATATTTACTCGTGAATACTGCCTTTTTTCCTGACTGTCTGCCTGATGCAGAACGTACATACGCGGCGCATCAAAATCAGGGAACTTCCAACCTTGCATCACAGTAGACGTGGGCTGGCGCCATGTACGCTGTTGTTAGACATGAGTAACGAGGCAGAAGCAGAAAGCCAGGATTCCATCTCTTTTGAAAGTACCTTAAACTACTCATCGTTACCCCCACAAGACGAATGTTAATTGAGGGAAGTTGCAACTGAGAGGAAACCAACATACTTAGATGAAACGAAGTTCAGTTTCACCGCTGCAGCAGCGTAGTCTAGTTGCCGAAAAAGCATCCAACTACATCACTTTTTTACAGATTGTATTACCTGGAATGTCTTGACATAACAATATCAAAATCTTCGATTTGAACTGAAAATTAAACTGAATGATCTATAATTCTGCTAATAAGTTACATATTGACATAAATATTGCAACAATGAACACAAACTCGTTTGAAATAATGTCATTTAAGAAAACACGGAGAAAATATGAAAATGTCAAGCAGAGATTTTGCAAATGGAGTTAGAGGGCATTCTTCTTTCTGACCCAAGAAGACGAAACTTCGAGGTGCGAGAGCAAGAGTTCTCGGTATTAAAAAAAAATAACCTAGCCCCACAAAGACAAATGAACTGATATCGGAAAAAAATGAATCCTCGAAAATGATGTTCTTCGACGCAATTTTAATGGATGACGCGAGATTTCATCGGAAAACTAATGGACTCGAAATCTTTTCTGTCACATAAGTTATCCGTGATGACTCGTTGAGGAATGAACGGCGAGCGTCGGACATTTCTGCAGAGTGAATTCCTTAAAATGGGCGGCTTTTTGCTCCCGTTGTAAACAAACTTAGGATTTAACAATAGAATTTTCAGTGACTTCAATGGAATGTGAAGAGCTTTCGGAACAGAACATTTTCCAAAAAGCTTCACCGCCCCGTGTCATAGGGTCCTCGGATTGAAAGTTAGTCACCATATGTTTTTCGAGTGAGTGTCATGGAGGAAGAGTGTCAGTCATATTCTGGGGCTATTTTAACTACACAGAAGTGGGTTCATTAGTTGAGGTATCTGTCAAACTAAACTTGCAGGGCTACATTCAGCTGCTAGATAACAAAGTTTTACAGTTTGCCCAACATCTGAATGTAGAGAGGCCTTTTGCTTTACTTATATTTGAGGATGAAAACTGCCGGTTGCATCGGGCATTAGTTGCCATTAATTGACATGGCAGTCATTCAGGATGTGTCAGGCACATGGATTGGCTAGCTAAATCCCCAGATATGAGCTCAATAGGAAATTTGTGAAACTCTCTTAAGGTTAGATGTCGGAAAGATCGTTCCCGTACTGTATCCACACTACAAGATCAGTTGCGGCATGAGCGGTTGAAAATCGACCAGGTAATCATGAAGATACTCGAAGATTTAACGCCGCTCAGAGTTACTGTCATTACTCGTATTCGTGCACGTGGATGTCCTAGACCATATTAGTAACATGTGACTAATTTTTTGTCAGGGGAACTTATTTCTGCACAGCTGGTACAGCCGTACTAATTCAATGGTGTTGTTATTAACGTTCTAGCTCTATCTAGCTTGGAGAACGTAGCTCTTCAGCTCCTAATTAATATCTTTGCAAAAGTCGTGCACTACATTAGATGGCAGAGCCAAGCCGCACAGAGCTCCATCCCTGCACTCTGAACCACCGTCCGCTACGCTTAGGACTGAACATAGCTCATGATAAAGTAACATAACTCATTATAAAGTAACATAACTCATGATAAAGTGACATAACTCATCATAAAGTAACATAGCTCACAATAAAGTATTACTGCATTAAAAACCATTGATGAAAGGCCAACATTGACACCGGCGCCACCACCCACCCATGTTATGTGAAACGTGAGTGCCCGACGCACTCAACGGACCTGCCCTATAGGAGCAGGTCGTCATCACGAGACGTTCACAGGAAATCTCCAGCTTTTCTTATCTGACAGGTGTAGTCATCAGAACGGTACAGATGATAGCAATAACAATGGAAATAATAATATGTACACAATTGAAAATACGTGATCATAACAACAAAAATTTGATATACGTCAGTTGTATATCTTTTTCTATAGTTTTGTCACGTCCTATTGCAAATGAATTTCCTTATGAAATATTGGACATGAACTTGTAATCTGTGCTTCACTGTGAGTGTATTTGTTATACATCAAATATCTAATGCAATTTTGTTCTATCGTTTTCTTTCTTCCGAATAAATAATTTCGCGACTTAACATCTAACGCCATGCTATTCCACTGTGTGTAGAGTTGTGTTCTATAATTCCCATTATTCGTATTTGTATTTTTTTTATTTGTCTGCTGACTTACATTCCGAAGAAACGGAGCCGATCGTGTACATGAATGTTTGATCGAAATCTTAGAGAAAAAGTAAAAAATAATCAAGAGACCAGGTTAGGAAGATAGAACACAATGATTTAATTAAAATTTATATCTGTTGTACAGACAAAATTTGTGCTTTCTTTTTCCAATGCGGTACACCTCTTCTTAATTAAAATACTTAACAACCTTCGTTGAATCAATCTCTGAAGAAATGCATAGTATGTATCGACTCATAAAGTAAGCATGATTTATACCCCGTTATATTTTTCGCATGGGTAACATTACCCAGCAGTGCAAGATTAACTCTCGCTGCAACTAAAAAACCCACTCCAGGCGTAGAGTACTCGATTTTTTATCAATGACGCTGCGATCAACAAACATGTTTACTGTCTGCCGCCGTCGGCCTGATGAGGTGCCCGCGGTGTACCTCCCCAGTTGGGGGTTCCTCAATCTCTTCCTCAATCAAAGTAACTCAAGGTTCTACAATTTCTCAGCTCCATCCACCTGAAAACTTCGAGTGAATGCATATGAACTATTTTTTTCGACACCTCTCCTGAAGCTGACTATGGTGTTCTGATCATAAAATTATACCTGAAGTTTCTGAAGGGAAAAATACGTTTACGATTGACGTGACTAAACATAGGTGAAACTTCATGAATTAGCAAAGATTAGGAGCTGGAGTTACTTACCCAAGCCGTTACTTGCATATTTTTAAATCATCTGATTGTAGTCATATGATTTAATCATATTTATATGTAAATAATTTATAATCAAATGTTTAAATCTGCAGAGATAATATGATTACAATCACATGATTTAGAAATGTAACATTATTATATACATATAATTATATAATTATTGTGTATCGTTTGTTCATATGGGCCTATAATGTTCGTCGAGATTCCCAAATGTTAGTTGAAATGCTGATTTGAAGGTTGAATTTCCATGCCTGGGACTTGCAATCGACGTCCATATGATCGTTCATGAAAATGAAAAACAAACACCATTATAAGCTGTAACTTTGGTTAGGAGTAGTTTTTTAATTATCTCACCACAAATGAGATTGAAATTAATTGCCAATAAATTAACTGTTTACGAAACACGATGCACTCAACCTTTAGAAAAAAGGTTCGAGTCGTCCGCAATTTTGAGTACTCTCTCAGGCGGCTCTCCGGTGTCAAAATAAGAAAAGTCTTTCGAAATCACGATCGGTTTCTGTGTTGTCAGTTACCAAACATTTTCCGCAATTGCTAAAATGCTTGTTCACTATAGCAAAATGTTAGTAAATGTTTGATAAGTACAATTTTGTTTATCGTAAAATTGTACCTTGCCTGTTGTTATACATTTCACTGAATTTCTTTTCCAGAACTAGGCCTTTCGACCGACGCTCATCAAATACGTTCTTTTTGTGATAGTCTTTCTCCAGGCTCGGGATTTTGCTTTAATGCATCCTATCGAGTCACGTCGATTGCGCGGACTGCTCCCGATTTGTTCTTAGTTTAATAAAAAACGAATTTTGGCCGAGCCTGGCGGCGGAGTGTGAGGGACGGGATAAAACGGACACATTGCGAGGGATGTTTTTGTTTGTGCTGCCACTCCTGTTTTTTTCTTATTTTGTTGTTCTCATGTAAAGTATTCATGCCTTTTTTGGTGGCCACTGTCGTGTTTAAACACAACTCCAAAATGAGGCACTTTTTTCTATGATAAATCCGATTGAAAGCAGGCCAACTCCTCTAGAGCTGTGGGCCCGAAGAAACAATTTCCAGCGTCAAACCTCCTACATTCCATACCAACACATTCCTAAATTAGAGAAATCTATCAGCCTTGGCTAAAGAAAACTTGAGCGAAGAAACCACATAAGCGCTGGGTGGGTGCATAAAAAGTTCCGTCAAAGTGTGTTTCGACTAATGAAAGCCACTCAGACACTTCTAGACAATATAAGAGTTTACTCAAACACTACGAAATTAATTACAAAGGTTAAACTTTGATGTCGGCATAAAACATCGTACGAGGTTTCTGAAAATGAAGGTGAAGCTCGTATTCTATTTTTTTCTTTATTATAATTCATGTTCATAAGTCGATTCTATGGCTTACCAGCAGGCTAAAATTTCCGCTCCGCAAACTTTACCGTCAC
>VOMN01012456.1:0-12318 GCA_014899125.1 Orchestia grillus
GAAAATATACACTTATGTTATGTAAAAGAAAGGAATTTAGGTCGGGCAAGTTAGTAAAGTGGATTTGGCAATGAGAAAGAGGGCAGAATCGTTCGTCTGTCGGCTCTGAGGTATTCGAAATTTATACTCTTTGTTTAATCTTGTATTGTGGATACCGACTTAACTGCATAAAATACATTTCTGAATACTGTTTGATTTTAATCAATTTTATTTGACATAACGGTTCACGGGTTGTCTAGTTTAAAATAAATTCGGGATGAAATTGTTCTGAGAGCACAACAGACGTTACATATCCCCACATAGCTGTTCTTCAAACTTCCCTACAGATGAGTTCAAGGTTGTTCAAGGAATTTCGAGAAAAAAGCTTGTAGAGTAGCTGCGCGACAGAAAATCAAAACCATTTTGTTAAATATTTCTGAAGCTTCGATCCATAGCATTGCATCTCTTTAGCTGCTCTTTAGAGTTGTTGAAGTTGTTTGAGAACTCCCGTCTCGCTAACAACTAGCGGTTCAAGTTTGCTATCGCTAATGGTTCATAAATCCTGCTTCAATAAATGACTGGAAGTTCAAACTTATCCCTCTGGCAATGGGTGCTACTCTGTCTTCTTTCCAGACATAATCGCAGGTATTTAAAATTGTTACTATTTTAAGTATGATTATTATCTTCGTTATTGAATTTTAAGGTCCCGGACCACATGAAATGCGATCTATGGAAGCGAAGAAAAGAAACCATTCTGTAAAGACTACAGAGACCGGGGAATCTATGCAGGAGGTATGTTCCCACACGAGATTCCCCGCGCATTATAACAGCAAGTTTAGAATGAAGAGAAAGAAAAGACGATGAAAAGAGAGTAAAAAAATGTGAAAAATTAAAGAAGTAGAAGTAAGTGGTCACGAAATATAGATGTTCCGAAGGCTTACCTATAGCTGACGTAACCCTGGGGACTCCAGTTTTCGTATCATACGATAGACAACATAACTAACCTAACCTTTTTTCCGGTTCTATGTCACCTGCGGGGAAGGTTTTAAAAATATTCACTGGAAACATATAGTAGTATTGAAGATTGCAGTTTTCCCTACGTCAAACATCGAAAGTGCTTATTTCCTCCCATAAACACTGTTGAATAGTCTCAGTTGAAAAAAATTGAGGAACCTCGCGAATTTATATTTTAACTTCATATTAAGCCCTTGAAGACGCTTACTCAACCATTCACGGAAACAGTCACAGTGGTTTCAAGTCGCTTAGACTCTAGGCCTATTCCAGTGAACGCTGACTAATTCAATTAGCCGAACTCCTGGTCAGGCGATGGAGTCAATGAGCTTGACTAATGGCACTGTTGTCGTATACACCGGAACCAGTGGGCGTTGTCGGGTGCGTGCTGCGCCTCAATTACGAACACACAGACGGCTTCGGCTTCATGCGCCACGGCAACTCGCAGGCAAAGTATGGTGCTCATCTCGACGTACTCATGGCTCACGGGCTGCGTCTGGCCGCGCGCTCCTGGCAACGACTCTATAGATTATAGAGTATCGGATTTCTGTCTCCAGCCCCGGGGTTTTTGGATGGTCAAATTCAAACTTCATCTTTTGTTCAGTTGAACAGGAATGAATCCATTTCGTATTCAATCGGAAACGTGACCAAGAATTGATAAAATTTGTGAACTGTCGAAAAAAATTCTGATAGTATGAGAGCGCTGCGTTGATTCGATTCTCGTGCATTTGTTATTTCCTGGACTGTGGGCTCCTCATTTAATCTCAATATGCTTCACAACTTAACTGGTGCTAGCTTCAGTATAAGTAACTTTCCGAACGTACCAGGCAGACCATGGCGATGCGACAGAAAAACTTTCAACTTTTTTTTGGCTTGAAATCGCATTTATGTTCCATATTTGTTCAAAAATTAGATGAAAATTCGCACCAGTATACGTTGAACAGCGACTATCAAGAAAGAAGAAATTCATCCTAAACGAGAGAGCACCTCATAAGCGATAACTAGTTTTAAAATTAAATTTCACTTTTTCAGAACTAATTAATGTGCTTGTCAAACCTAAAGAGAAACTCAAAAAACTCTGCTACCACACACTAACGTATTTTTAGATCCTGTTCATACTGTTCACTATTTCTAACTAGTGAAATCGACAAACTAGTAACAAAACAGACACAAAAAATTACATAATTTTGTTCCAACGTGAACGACCCTCTTCAAGCCATAACTCAGAGCCCAACCGTAAATTCATAAAACGAACTATCTACGTAAATTCCACAAATGAAATTACTTATGTGTTCGTTCTAGTTCGACCAGCCGACCACAACAACATCGTTGGGTCCAATGTCTTATTAACATCAGAGGTACACAAGGTCCCCAATCGGCCCCGCTCCTCTGTTCTTGGGGACGACGGAATCCCGTGCAGGCAATGAGATTTCCGGAATCCAGCGATCCAATTGAGGGATTTATTTAATTGGATTATAGTTAGGAGGACAGAGTCGAGCGAGAAGCCCCCCAAGATGCCAGCCACGGTCTATCTACATCCTAGATTGTGCGATGTTCTCGAGTCTGATTGGACATTTTATGATGCTGATGATAAGATGATTTGAAATTGGATTTTTCACATGCGAGGACGTCATTGTTATGCTTCATGTCGTGTTGCGTACGAGGAAGGAGAAAGTAAATTTCATTAATTTGATGGAATTAAATTCTGAAGTACTGTAGAATGCAATAGTTCCACGTCCTGTACACTTCAACCAGATGTTTTAATATTCTGTATCAGCTGTCAGTCTAGTACCTGAAAAATGTGCTAGCTACATGTCTCGTGCGTAATTGTATCTGAGTTGATTATTTCTTCGTTTAGTTTGGAGAACTTGATTTTGAGTGACCTTGCCGTGGTTACTGAATTCATTCAAGACATTGTGAAAAGTTTAATTTAGTGTACTGTCTTAAAATAACTTGAATACGAAAAACTTAAAAACTACTCCGAAATTTTTGTAAGCTAAACGTCATTATGAAATATTCTATAAGAACTGAACATTGAAGATTCGATAACATCGAAATAAAATTTACATTTAACAAGTTTGTAATGCGCAAACAGAAGTTATCGACTAGTTCGTATCTACGTTTTTTATGCAATATTTTCACAAATATTCAAAGGGGACTCGAAGGAAGGAGACTGACAGTAGACTGAAGATTATTTCAATGGACAAAGGTCGCACACCTAAGTAGACATCCGGTCGCTCTGTTACTTGTTTAGTAAGCTTTTCTAGGTATTTCATTATACGATATAATTCTTCTGCATTTTAATAGGTTTAACTCACTAGTCTTTAATAAATAATCACTGACTAGCTACTCATAAACACAGTTGGCACGGGAAGGAGATGACTTTCAACACGATTCAAACACTATCCCGGTTCTTATGGAGTATTTAGGTAATTTTAAATGACTCTTACATTGGTATTTGACCATCAGTACTACCGACTTTACTCGATCATTCTCGTGAGTGTGGAGTCTTTGAGTATACAAGTAGAATCACGTCAGGTACACAGTCCAACAGATTTCATCAGATCAAACCTTAGTGGTTTCATACGCGCACATTCAGTAAAGTCTCAGCGCAAATAGGCATGTTGTTTAGGTACTCCAGGTACGGCAAGAACACCAACAGATTACCGCCGAGTGAAAAATATTCAGTAACAACATTTTTACGTAAGACGAAATAAACGGCATGAACAAGGACATGAATTAAAGAAACGAAAACGCTCAAAAGGCAGCTTTTGAACAGCACAACACAGCGCAGCAGTGTGAGCAGAAGATTCAAGAGAGTAGTAGCGACACGGTGAGCTCTAGGAGCAGGCGGCCAGCACCAGCAACACTGGAGCTAACAAGATTGTGCGGAGCTGTCTCACAAAATCGCCGGACGCAGCAAACCAAAAGCAGTCGTAAATCGGCGAGGGAAAATTCTCCTGGCGGCCTACAATTTAGGACACGAAGCTCCAGCTTAGAGGATAGAGGTGGGGCAACCGGAGAGCTGTCAGCGCGGCCCACGGCTGCCGGCACACGCAGGACAATGCACAAAGCTGGCAATGCAACAACCTATGCTGGACTTTGGAGTTCATGGTGCTGACAGAGGATTGTCAGCACTGTTGTTGTCAATACTGTCCGTGTGTTTGCTATTTACGCCGTGGGTATATTTTCATTTGCTGATTGACCTAACTATAACCGTTTTTCGTAAGCTGCTCTAGGTACTTGGTGTAAACACTGCTCCATCTTCTATTGTTTTGCAAATTGCTTCTGTGAGTACTTTCCGGATACATTCGCTTTAGTGTCAGCATGATTTCCTTACTGCTGTTAGTCTAGTAGCTGCTGGTAGTAAAGGTCTTACTCCTGCTGCTGTTTTTCATATCAATGTTCGTTCACAACTTTCTCATTGAGTTAGAGTTAGAGTTGTTGCTCTAACGTCGTTAATGTTTACGCTGTCTTTGTTCTCAATACGAATAGTGTTCAGGCAGTGATGTTCTTTCCCGAGTTCCTGGTGATGTTGTTGGTGTTGCAGCCGTTGTTTACCTCCATTTTAAATTTACATTCTGAGCCATTTATGGTGTTGCTTTGGTGTTGCCGCCTCTACGACGAGAGGAAGTCCCGCAATAAATTCCAAGCCGAGAGTATCGCTTAGTTATCAAATGTTTTAGAATTGCGGTAATTGAATCTCAATTTATTTTAGCTCGCTTCCAGATACCGAAAAGGTTGATTTGCATTCCGCACAGGTAGCTCAGCAATACTATTGAATGCCGCATGGGCCTATGCATAGCAAACTAATTTTGCATTTTGTCTGTTTTCGTAACATAAAAATACGAATTATTGTCGAATTTAAAACTGGATCTTTTAAAGTCATGGTGCATTGAGGCTATTGGGAAACCTTTCATAGTAGAATCATTTGTTCCTGATCTTGAAACTAAAAGAATTTTGTTGTTCAGAACTAGAATCTGCCACGAATTTCGATGGAATACTCAGGCATGTATGAAGCGGTCTTCATGTTTAATTCTATAATTGGAATCGCAGCTGAAGTTTTCGCAAGCACTGGTTGATTTAGGCGAGCGCGGACTTCATCGAGCTGTCTGCAATATTCCTCGTCCAGCTAATCCATAATTTTGCCAGAAGAAGCTTCAAAGTTGATAGATCGCTCAGGGTGCCTGACGTAAACTTTTTGATTAATGCCCCCCGAGGGAGAATAACATTCTGTAGACGTGCCCACAGTTTGTGGGGCATACAATTTACAGAAGCACGCTGTTCAGTTCGCCTTCGAGAAGCACTCAGCTGACGGTGAGCTCAACATGCGGGAGCGCGCAGGTTCCAACTCACTAAAATAACTCTTTGTTAAATAACTTATTTCAGATTTGCCGCCTCTACGACGGGGGCTGCATATAAAAATTGTATAACACACCGGGGGACACAATATTTCAGGATTTATAATTAGCAGATTGCATTTACACAGCAATGAATTGGCTGATGTGCAAATAGGTAGTATTTAGTAGATACCATTTACAGATAGTCATGATGATGTACGTAAAGTATGAATTGCAGGGTGAGGCTCGGTAGAAATCTTACGTAATAGTATAGAAGCTAGCTTCAAATTTACTAATTTACCAGACGTGCTTGTTTCATGATTCTAGGAAAACCCTAACGTGATTTTCAGAAAAAGTTCATTTGGAAAAATGTTTCGAGACAAGCTGTCCCTTGAATTACGAAGGACTTCCTTTGTTTCAGGGCTAATCCGCGCAATTATCCTTTACGTTATTGGGCGAATTTAAGTGTAAATATTGAATTACTATACCGTTTTGATCTTGGGGAAATAAAATTTAAATTTCTGCATGTAATCATACGACTTCCTTGCTATTTTCATTTCTCTCTTAGCCTCCTAATTTATTGGTTTAAATTCTTAACAGAATTCTTACGCTCTAGCATCACTCCCCAGCTAGAAAATACTTTCGTGAATTTTACACCCATTTCTTCATGGTTTTTCTACCAAGCTGAAGGATTGCGCCATCCTTGGATGATGCTTCTTTTTCCAAACCTATCCGCTTTTAAAAACGGCAATTCAGTCAAACTCGACAGGCAGTCATCGTGCAGCTTCAAATGCATTTTCCTGTTAATGTTCTTTAGTGGAACTGCGGCCGTGCTTTGTGCACGGGTCTGCGCTGTGTGCGAGAACAGATCCCAGAGCACGATTTGCCTTGTTTGCATGCAGCCGAGAGCGTCAATGTTGTCTCTTGGAAGCACATTAAGTATCCGGCCTGCAGAGTAAGAACGGCTATGGCGCATTGTGAGTATTGGTAAGCCTATCGGAATCCAATGAGGCTTTCGCGCCATAAACAACAATCGACAAGCGCGTGTGCGCACTGTGATGGCAAAGGACCGGACTCGGGCGGTGCTTCCTAGACGTAGCATGTGTCGAGTGCGACATGAAGAGCTCACTGATTGCCGTACATTTGGGGCTCGAGACCGGTAAGCCGAGGCTTCGGGACACTGTGGGATTTTAGAATGAGGTTTCGAAAATAACTACGCCCGTTGACTTCGTTAGTGCATGCCATCGTGTACGGAGTACGTTTGTCAATATAGTCTCATCCTATTTGAAAAGAAGATATATTTTATGAAGTTGCTCGTCATATTTCTTTGACTTTCCAATAATGGATAAAAAAGAATAAAGATAAAAAAGTCCTCCAGCTTTCTGCATCGACTGTCTCTAAACAGAATGAAAAAGTGGTCTGCCGCCGCTCACCGGTGACACAATTCATTGAGCCACTGGACAGCAGCAGTGGAACTGTGAATATTTAATTTGGTTATTCATTGGGTTTGCCACAAGGAACCAAAAACTCGTCTCTTGTCACAGGAACCAAAGACTTGCGACAAAGCGTACGTGTCATTCTTTGCTATGCTTTGCGAATCCTCCATACGGCTGTGTTCGCTTGCTTCATTTTATTATCATATTAAGTACTTTTAATTACGATCGGTTTTGTGCTGTCCGCACATACAAGGAAAGATAGAGTTTGTTCTTGGAATGAGTTTCTCAAATCTTTTATACCGAAATTAAGTTGAAATGCAGTTAAATGATAACGAGTATAAAACTAGATATACGAAGAAGCATACAAATCCAGTGTTATTTTTATTAATTGAACGAAAATTTAGCGTTTACATTAACTTAAATACCGTACGACGTATAGTACTCATTGCACAAATGACATCAATTACAGCTCATGGAAAAAGTATGGAGAAAAGCAATCCTGAGGAACGGTCGTCAGGAATAAATCCACTGTGTTAAGAAGCAGCTGGAAGAAAGGGAAATGGAAGGGGAGTTGAGCCCGAGCTGGAATCCCTATGAAATTTCTGAATGCATCTGGAATGTTGAATGTACCTCGTTAAGAATGGCCATGGGAACGTGCATAGTGAAGGTGTGTCAGCGCAATGAGTCGTCATTCTGATGACAACACCGCAGGCTGTTATGGTTGACAAATCAAGGACCGATTACGTGTTTTACCGAGCTTCGTGATTTTATAAATTTACACAACAGAACAAAATTACGCACACGTTAACCTAGTGAGGGAGTTAGCATGGAAATGAGCGTTATTGTCTCGACGTTGTTAGACTTCTGCTAAAATATGTGTATTCAGAATACCAAGTATTGATTAGTGAAGATTTGTTGCTTTACTTAAGGAATGAAAGTATTTTATCTCGTTGGAGAAGTTTCAGTTTTATAGTAAGGATTTCCATGTTTGAGAGAGCACTGTTTACTCTGAAACCTAGTCTCTGGTAACTGAAATATATTTTAGAACGGCTTAGGATCGATCAAACAAGTTTATAAATTGCCAAGGAAAATTAACTATCGTATAAATGTAAATATCATGAAACCCCATCGCTCATTATGTGTGAAGTAGGGGAGTTAAAAAGACACGTTTTATTGCTTATTTTCACTTGCAGGTGTCGAGGGATACTTCTCATTTGCCTCCAAAATCTTTCAAAAATTCTCCCCGGTACGCAACTGCACAGCAAAAGAAAATTCAAGCCCTCGAGAAAAATCCAATGCCCCTTTAGTAAGTCGTTCCATTTTCTCTCGCTACCCAACGGGGGCACAGCAAGAACTCCAATCGCGACGCGAGACTTTATGCGTCCTTAATATTCTGCCAGACAGTACTAGGCTGTCGCGGAGTAAAGGCTTTTTCTCTCATAAAAAGTTACAGGGATTCCATAACTTCCTGGGCAATCTAATAAAATCTTCCACGTTGTCCCGAAAACTGAACGGGAACGAAAGAAAAATACAGATAGAGGCTTGTGAATTTAGAATTAACTCTGCAGAGTCAGAAGTTGAGTAAATTGACGCCTTCTACTTCAACTGAGAAAATTTCACATCAGGCTTTCGGACGTTGATGAATTTCACATACACATTCACTACGGAGTACTCACGCACACAAATTCATTATTTACCCCACAGAGGTTAGTTCACAAACAGCTGCCCAATAGGTATACGACGCTAGAATCATCACATTCCCGAATTAGAGTTGCAGAGGCTGGTATTTCTATTTTCAAAAAATATCCTTCTTGACTGAAAAATGTTTGGAATACGTGACGTTTATTTTATGAATGACTGCTTATTTGTAAAAACGTTCGTAAAGTATTAATTTCAATATTATTAAAAAAAATATTTTTGAAGTTGAACAAATATCAGTAAGCTTGTGCTTCTTTTCTGATACATTATGTCGTTTATGAATTTATAAAACATTGCTGTTACTTCTTTAGAGCACCATAATAATGCAATATATTGAGCTAAACAAGTGTTACTTATAATCAGAGATAATTTATATTTTATTCTTCAGCAGTAAACTCACGTTGGGATGAAAAGGATATTCTAGACCTAAATTGAAGGTTTGATCGACTGGAACGATTCTTTAGCGCAGGATTTCGATACATTGTGACAACATAAATACATGTAATTTGAGAATGAATTATTTATGAAACTTAGAATAACGTTCAAATATATGTATAAATTGCGTTAATATTTCAGGTAAAATTATCACGCAAGTGATTTTTGCAATATGTTCAGATCGATCAATGGGCGTCAAGTGATCGAGAACATGTTTTATGGAATTCCCATATGGAACGAATGCATACTTATTCAGCTTTTATTTTTCAGGTAAATTGGACAAATCTATTTTCTCAGCAAATTTTGAGCCTGTTCGAATACTGCGTAGCAGCAGTTCTAGCGGTGAGAATGAGGAACATCGCGCTTTGTTCTCGTTGAAGTGCCAGAAAAAATTCAGGAGTCCATGGTGAAAACATGCGATACTGTCACACGGGGGCTCGGGGAGTCCGAAATGACAGGCTCCAACGGCCAAAAAAGTGGAGGCTTAATTGCTGCGTCTGGCAATCAATTGAAGGGAGGAGTAAATTGACCTCTAGTTTTAGTCCGGTAATCTAGATTGCCGGTATGAACAAGAATCATTCGTACAATTGAGGTCATACATGATCACTGATATGACATGCACGATCACTCTCATGATCGTTAATGATCACTGTCAACAGTTAAATATATTTGCCTGGTGAAAAGCCGGTGAAAGTCAGAAAGCTTGAATATTTTCACGCATGCGAATCAATCAAGCGACTCACAATTTTAAGAACCCCAATGAGTTTTTAGAGATGCAAACACTTCATTTTAACGTTGCAAACATAGGCCTCACAATATAAAAATAAATGAAATTAATCGAGACTGGAAGGAAGTTTTTAAAAGCAGGTCTCACTCAAGTCTGGATAATTCAAAGGAATTTAAATATAATTGTATTCTGATCACCTCTATTTTTGATACTTTTGCCGAACACTGCGTACAACAGTTACCTTGTTCAAAAATTACGGAGCAAGTTAGTGGAGATTCCAAACTAACATAAGAAAGTGAAATCATTTTCTATGCCTAAAGTTTGGGATGTAATTTTGAACGTTACTTTGCATTACCCTACTTGCACACTTCCTCAATTTACGCATGTTCTAAGTTGGGGAAAACATATCCACACGAGACTAAAGCCCATTGCGTAATAATAGCATATTAGGACATTCGGATATAACTTTATACGTCATTTGTTACATTGAGCCTAATTCTAGGCAGGGCTGACGCGGCGATTTATTAATGTCGGGGCATTTGTCGTCGTCCGAAGGCTCGTCCTCCATTCATCAGGAACCAACCGTCTGTTTGTTCGAACGTGCGACCGCGACTTGGGCTAGCCTCCATCAGTTCTTGTCAGGAGAGAGAGTGAACAGCTTTAGGAAGGTAAGAGAACAGTTCAGTGTTCCGTGACTTTTGTTACACAGCGACCATTGCTTCGCAGTGAAAGAGCAAATGTCAGTTTGCACACCATATGTAGAGAACGGGGTTACAACATTTTACCCTCATATGGCTTCTGGCATTTAATTCTCACCAAATGTTTTACAGCATTTTTCAGGAATCACAATGAGAATGAAATATTTTTAGCATTAGATTAAAAGAAAAACAGTAATAGGCGCAGACGACAGGACAAGAGACCTCACAAAATTACAGCGATAAATTCTGACGGCTGGCGGCTGCTGAAAACCTTTTCTTCGGAGCAAAATTAGCGTTTCGTTGAAAAGGGACTAAAGAATGGAAGGCATGCCAGACATGATAGGCTGACAATATTTTCGCTTTGTGATAAACACTAGTAATAATATAATATAAACTTGCAAATTAGCCTTTAGTAGTGTCTAATCTTTTACTTACGTAGCACTGTATAATCAGTACCAAGAACTTGCAGTGTATGAATATTGCGAATTAAAAGACGACATAGCCATGTTCACGATAAGAGGTATGGCGCATGATGTGTTTTAACTTCACATACTTGTAACAGTTCACTGTCGTATGAAGCCCTCCTGTTCTTTGGTTGCGTCAATTACCGCCGTGTAGAGTTCATAATTCTGCTCCCTGTAAGTATTATTTTCGCATTTGAAGCCCCTGGGAAGTTATCGTTTGAAATGACGTTTACGATGGGCCCACAGAAAGTTAGTTTCTTGTCATTGAAGCACACAATCAACGTTCAATATTTCATTTAGTTTAGAGAACATGAAGACAATTCGTATTCCCCGTCAATCAAATATAAATATAAGAACTAGCACGACAGCGAACACAGGATTCCATATTAAATCAGAAAATCTCTTTTTTCCCCTGCATTAAATCTCACTAGGCATACCAGTATATTTTGGGAGCACAGGATGAGTGACATGCACGCCATTCATCCATACTTGTAGGCTTACTTTTTTTTGGGGAAAGCGCAACATGCATAAAGATAGTAAATCCAAGGTGGGTAGAAATATTCTTTGCAATAAATTGATGTATTTAAAAAAATAGAGCTTTAGAGTAAAACCATGCTTATCATCAGTAACAAATCAGTATTTTCCAATTGATGTTGGCAATTTTAAAATTGTGTCTAACTGGGATAAATCAAGTGTAAAATAACAGGAGACGATTTTACTTCATCAGTATAAACCTACCCTCAATGATAAACCTACTCGCTTCTTCTGCACTTTTGAATACTTTAGCTTATAATATTTTAGCTGAGAATTCATTTTAGTTGCAACCTTCCATGGCATTTCTCAGTGGTAAACTGGTTATTGTCTTTTCACATATTGATGATGAGTATAGTTTTACTCGAAAGCTCTGTTATTTTTGAAAATACATCAAGTTTTTATAAAGGATGTCTCTACCCAGCTTGGTGTTACTATTTTCATCCAAACTCACATTGCGTCTCTTCCTGCAGCGCCGGCGGTTGAGGACTTGGTGCTCCCTGGACAAGTTTCGTTTGTGCCCCCTGCATTACATATCCAAATTCCACTCCGAAAATACATTTTTCCTCTACAACAAGCGCATAAACTCTGTATAAGGGGAGGACAACATGGGTGCATGTCAGTCATTCTCATAATTCGAAACACAAATTTTTTCATGCGGACGACGGCCGGCTGATTAAATTACACAGTATGTAACATTTTCTTTGCTCCTGGTAATAAAGCGTTACTTCCTAACTCCTTTTATTAGAAAACAAAACACTCATTTAAAATATATCAGCATTATATTCATTAGTCGGTACTATTTTGCAGGAAGGTAAACTTGAGAATTCATTGACTTGATCAAAGAAGCAAAGTTCCAGCATTCAAATTACCACTTTTTTATGTTATTTAGTTACAAAGAAATAGAAAGTATGTTTTTTTTTACCGAGGAACATGACAATAATGTAATTTTGTTTCACAAGTGGTGTTATTGAGAGCGAGTCATTTCTTCATGAGGCC
>VOMN01012458.1:0-10107 GCA_014899125.1 Orchestia grillus
GTATATTCTCCGTTTCGTTCTGATACTAGTACGTCTAAAAACGGGAGATTTTTTTCTTTCGAGAACAGATTGTTTTTGCATCGTCTCCTTTAACAGTTGGAGGTGATTTTCGTAGCGTGCGTCAACACGTAGATGTCGTCTACATATCTACAGTAGGCATGTGGCTTTAGTGTGGAGTCCCTGGTCTTCAACGACACATGCATAATATATGCATAGATATTCGTGTAGGCAGGGAAAAGATTTTCTTTTATACATTTTATGGACATATCCTTCATCAACTACGGCCAACCTTAAAATTTTTAGTAAAAAATCGAAAAAAAACAATAGAAATTGTCAATAAAAAAAATGTCTCAGGTCTTTCATAAACAATGTATAAAAAACATATATACATGCATATGCACCCCGCTGCAAATGGCGGGACAAATTATGTTAAATTCTTACAATGCCCTCTTATTTACGGTAATTCTGACATGAAATAACGTTATGTTCAGTATTATTGATACGGACTGCCTTCTCTGACAGTCTCGCCATTAGCTTAGCAATACTGACCAGGGAATTTTTCCTATCTAAATCCTCAAAAGCGTGACAAAGAGACGGACCAACCAAGCAAGCAACAACTGTGTATTAATATGCAGAGGAATTGGCAGAAAAACCCTCGCAAATGTAAACATGGAAACGAACGACCGGACTTGGAAAATACAACGAGCTCACCGAAGAGATGAAAACTTCACATATAATTCCCTCACACACCTGAAGCTTAAACATGTGCTGTGGATACAAACAAAAGACACGAATAAAGCTCGTCTTTTCCATAGCTTGAGTCCGTCAGCCAATAAAATCTTCAGGTACGCTCAATCCCTCTACTAGAAGCAAGAGGGCACAGCTAATCAATACACTGTGATGTGATGGCTAGTGTGATGGCTAGAGAACGCTATCCTCGAGTAATCTGCATCGATTTGTGTTGCATTTATATTAGACGCCTCCTACGCTCCTTAACCTGCATTGACTCCAAGGAAGAACGAGAGGTAGCGCTGTAAAAATACCGCTATAAAAAAATAACTCGCGTAGGACGCGTTCACGTTAGATGTCACCTCAGTCGAGAAGAACCATTACAGAGTGTTAGGGCTTCTCAACGAGCGGCGCGCTTGGCCTTCCAACGACCAAACCTTCCTTCACACCATGAGTGCAGTAATCCAAGCTAACTTGGCGACCTCTGGCGATTATGTTTTTGAATCACATAAATTTCAAGCTGCTTTTTACACAAATTCGCTACAAAAAAAATACTGAACAATTAAGAAATTCATGTCCCTATTAAAAATCAGTGCATTTAGTTTTGCAGAGTTCCCTATCCAGCAGCGCAGTGGCGCGGTCGTTATGTCCGCTGCCGAGCATCACTGCCGAGATCTGCAAGCGGCCTGGAGCCCATGTCTCGCCAGAGAACACGTCAGCAAACTACCATCGCTACGAAGAACTGCCTAAAGCCCACCGAGCAACTGCGCTGACTTCTTACAAGGAAATGACGTAACTTTCCTAAAACAGTCATTTCCGTGGTATTTCTTGAATTTCAAATTTTTTCAACGATCCTCAAACGAGTACACTGGGTTAGTATAGGTTAACAGTAACACTGATCAAGCTGGAGTTATGATAACTGGCTAAATGAGCGTTTCACTCGACCTATGAGACGAAAAGTTTTACTCGACCTATGAGACGAAATGAGATCGGTAACGACATAGATTAATAAACGTTGTAACCGATAGATAAAAGAACCGATAAAATGGTGGAATAAAACACGTGTATAGCCAATAAACGGCCGCAATAAATCAATTCAGTGACGTCATTATCAAGACGTGAGACCCTCCAAAGTAATAACTCATAACACCCCTCAAACTAAAACAGAGTAGAATAGAGAACCTCAAGTTGAAATAGAAATGCCCGCTCAAAACACGTCCTAAAATGAGAGCATGGAAATGTATTGAGAATTTCAGTAGCTGAACAGTTTCCAAAATCGAAACACCACGGGACCATTTGCCCTTACGCGTACGTCATTCCCAGGGTCATTTCACGTTATAATTTCAGAGCCTTATCAGAACAAACTGAAATTACAGCACGCAGTGTTCGTACGACCCAAAATACCAGTGATATATCAGAAACTAGAAGGAAATATTAAATGTACGTCCGAATAGGTTATAAGGACAGACTCATTTCTGAAACGTTATTTCTGAACATTTCACTTCCAGTTAAGGGTGTGACGAAACAATTCTGCTCAGCACCAGCAAGGAACATGACCAATTAGCACAGCGAGGAACCCCGGCCAAACATGTTACAGCTTCTAATAATTTCACTCCAACAACGAGCTCAGTCTAAAATTTAACCAGTGTGTTCGTCGAAAATAAAAACATTTCGAGAGTCTATTTCTTCAAACGAAATCCCTACCCTGATAAATTGAGCAAAATTAAATATCAAACTCTGGTTTCAATGTGCAAAAATTTAACGAGTTCAAATTAATTGGGTAAGTGTACAACTTCAATTGAAACTTCAGCAGCGACCGCGGCATAAAATTATCAGGGCTCGTACAGTACTTCAGTCTCGGCTCAGGCGTGGCAAAACTTGCAGCCAATTATTGGAATCAAGCAGAAAATTATCGAAGTCGGAACGCTAGCACACCCCAGCAGGAGTGCTCCATGCCGGCACTGACAACGAACTCTTGAAATGAGAAAACTGAAGCTTTCCTATCAGGCTGAAAACTCCAAAAACACATAAAAGCTTTTTGCAAATAGCATTTCAGAAAGAACAACTAGCATTGCAGAACTACAAACCATGAAGCGTCCAATTTACTCCCAGTAAATACGTCGAGAAAATCAGAAAATGTTTACGTAGCCGATCGAATTTAGTCGTAATGAATGGAGATCGAATGCTTTAATACGTGTGAATTAATTGGATGTGAAAATATCCATGGTTTTAAGAAAAAAAAGAGGCCTAAATTTTTACACCCACCATAAAGTGACAAGCTAAACACTTTTGCCGCTATAAAACTTGGCAAAAAGAATTTTTTCTAGGTATTAGCTGTTTAATGTTTGAAAGAAAATTTAGAAACAAAATTGCACACGAATAATTTATTCATACATTTACTTTACAGAAATTGTGCAAAGTTTCTACCACACGTCGATGCCCTCGTGATATCTCAAAGTTTCAAGGTAATGGCGGTAAAAATGAGACCATATTTCAGTTTCTACGGCCATTAGTTACAGAATTATAAGCATTTGAAAAAAAAGGTAGCCAGCCCCGCATATACTCCAGCTGGAGTCCAAACTTAGAGACATTTCTGTGATTGGAGGAAGCCGCCGCTCGCCGTTTGATCTGAAGTTCGAAACCGAAAGCAGAATAAGTAAGTACAATCCTTCAGTAACTGCACTGCCGGTCAGAGGACCAACCAACAGCTGTTACGCTCGCAGCAACAGCCGTTACGCTCGCAGCAACAGCCGTTACGCTAGCAGCAACAGCTGTTACGCTCGCAGCAACAACCGTTCCGCTCGTGGCAACAACCGCTACGCTCGCAGCAACAACTGCTACGCTCGCAGCAACAACCGTTCCGCTCGTGGCAACAACCGTTACGCTCGCAGAAACAACTGCTACGCTCGCAGCAACAACTGCTACGCTCGCAGCAACAACTGCTACGCTCGCAGCAACAACTGCTACGCTCGCAGCAACAAGTGGTACGCTCGCAGCAACAACTGCTACGCTCGCAGTAACAACTGCTACGCTCGCAGCAACAAGTGGTACGCTCGAAAATCAACTGTTAGACTCGAAGAAAATATCAGTAGGGCTCCACAGCTGCCCGAACCTCAAGTCAAACCATCTAGAATCAATAAAAAACATTTCTTCTCCGACCGAACGATGGGGCCACAAGAAAACAAACCGAGCTCGTGATACAGTCACACCCTCAAATGTAAAATTTTACGAAGGTCTGCAGCCACAGCGCAAGGAAGCGTGAGGCGAGCTAAACAAGTACAGATGAGCCCTGGAAGCCTGGCTCGGAGTGGCGCTCCCAAGTTAATACCGCCACTCCGTCACCAGCTGAACATAAGGGGCTCTCCGTTCTGCCTAGCTCCATTACTGGCCGAATTACTTTAATGACAGAATGGATCAGCAGACCAGCGTATCCATTACCCGCCTCTTTGAACCTACTTTCCAAGAAACTTCGTCAGTCAAGCATCAAAATAGCCGAGCCAAGGATATACATAAAGTCAAGAAATAAGTTGAAATAGTAACTCAAAAGCCCCACTCGGGTAAGGTACGAGCATCAGAGAGTCAGTCACTCAGAAGCCAAATGCTTTGTTCATGTCAAGATACCTGACTTGTATTCCCTCCGTGGTCAGAAGCACAATACACCAAAATGAAGGGTCATTTGACGTCGGCATTTACGGCAGTCTTCCTTGGAGAGCTCCTCTAGTGCCAGCCGAGATGTCAAATTGGTCGAACCAAACATCGGTCGACTTTCGCTGAGCACATCAATGGCGACTCAAATGAAGACACATGGCTGGAGCGGCCGTCATCTCGGCTGCCTGGCCTCTCGGGGCCACACAAAACCAGGATAATTAAGGCGAATATTGACAGAGCCTATAGAGGAAAAAAATGAAACGAAAATGGGATACGAGGTCAAGCACCCTATTATCGAGCGCTTCTCTTACAATGTAAGTCATAGTAATAAGGATAGCAGCGCTTCAGTAACTTAGACAATCTAGCGCTGAGAGAGAAGGAACCATCAATGTATGGACTTAGGAGAACGGGGAATCTATATGCAAGGTGTGTTCCCACACGAGATCCCCAGAGCATAGAAAAAGCAAGTTAAGAAGGAAGCGGAAGGGAAGATGAAAAACCTTCAGTGAAGAAGGCATGAAAATCGAAATTAGTGAAGTGGGCACGGAAAATAAAAGTCCTGTGGGCCTACCTGAAGCTGAGGTTACCTAACAATTTACCCCTGTGGATGATAGTCCCCATAGCATAAGATATGTAAACAAATCTAACTAATCCCATTGCCTACGGCCTATCCCGCACCCCTGAGTGACCTCGAAATGCAAGACACTAGCAAGAAAAATCAGGCATAGCAGGAAATATAATTTCAGTCGTGAAATTTTAAGAGACATCTCTTTAATCACAAATTTTGGCTGCTATCTACAAATAGCAAACAAAACTAATTGTGCATAACTGGACGAATAGGAACAATACTAAAGATTAAATGTGTAGCGATGGCGGTGCCAATACACTAACTTCAGTTAAAGCCAACATCGAGTATACGGATCAATGCCTCTACCTATTATGTGACAGATACAGTCGCCTAATAGGTAGAGGCCTAGTTTTATTAAAATTTTATAGAAACAAGGTATTTCTCAGTGCCTTCATAATAACTTTCATTATAGAGATAGTATCTAGTTTGGTAAGATATGAACCAACGCAGCGCGAGTGCAACCTATGAGAAGCCCAAAAGGACAACAGAATCCATTCCTTGGAGTTGCAGATCTAGAGCCTGGAACGCCAGACTTGGAGCTCCCATTGCACCTGGAAGCGCAGGATCATTTTTCAGACTGAAGACGTCGGTTCTCGGCCCGGCTTAGGAACGCTTCAGAGGATACAGCCTCCACACCCAAGTCATCCTCTATGGGGAAGACGCTGAGAGGCGAGACCGAGTGTAAGGGACTCTTACTTAAAGGGATGACGGCGCCGACTGTAAGGGACTCTTACTTAAGGGATGACGGCGCCGACTGTAAGGGACTCTTACTTAAGGGGATGACGGCACGCCTTGAAAGTATGTTGAGGTCCTTTTCTGAAACGTCCTCGTGAACGTCAGCGTCAGAACATATTGTGTCATCTGCATTGCTCCGGAGAGTAACATAGAGCAGCTCAGGGGAGCGTCAGTATCTTTCACAGAACGTACGATAGCGGATTAAGCACATGAGAACAAACATATTTTTGACTTCCTTACCTACCGATATAACGAGTCTATGATTGAAAATTTATCTCAAATAGAAGGATGGTTCAAATCTTCAGCGTGTTTTAGGATTTGAATGATGAGGTTGCTGCAACGGTTTAACAGTTGTATGGCTAATACTTAGCCAAATCATAAAGCAGCAAAAGATAAAGTGTGCAGTTCATTCCCCTATTCAGGTTAAAATAGTACAGAGCACGTGTTATTGCTCAGAAATTATCTCTCCAGCCATTACACCCAAATAGAGTTTAAATTCATTAACATAAACTTTTCTAAAATTATGCATCTCTTTATATACAAGTAACCCTTACCTTTTGACGTTCGCTCCGACGTCACATACAAACTTGTATAGCCTGCAATGACTCATATATGGGCAGCACGTCCAGACAATCTAGGGTCCGATTTCCTGAGCATTTAGGTTTTAGCCACAGAACCGACAGAACGTTACAGAAACCTCATTCAAATCTTACTCAGGATACCTCGGAGATGTTTGGGCCTTCACGCCCCGGCCACACTGTAGTACCGTCGCTTTGTGTACTTAAGTTGGCACGAAAGATAGAGGTCCCAAAGACCTATCTATAGCTGAGGTAATCTAACAGTGTCTCCGCCCCAGTATACGATAGACAAACATAACTAACCTAACCATATTGCCTATCTTAGGCCACCTGCGAGTAATTCCATATAGAGCAAAGTAAGAACAGGGATCTACATTTGTAAAATAATTGCACGGAATTGATGGCTCAGCAAAAAGAGAATTAACCTACTGAAAACATATAATCGCTTCCTCAGGACTTTCACACAGCTTCATCATCAATGGCAATTATTTTAAGAACAGCTTCAATCTTTTTACAACCATGCGTTAAATATGGCGCTGATTTTCATGGCTCAATAATTCAAAACACGTCTCCACGACATTAACTTCAATTATCACGCGTGATTTATAAAAATTTCATTAAACACACCGTCCTCACACGCATCTCAATTCTCCTGGCGCCGTTATGCGCTGCTCTTCTCCTCAATATTTCCTGGAGAAATGTAAGCCAGTTTTGCTTCGGAGAACAGAGCTAACTGAATTGCCATCACAAGAGGAGCTCTACGACAGCCTTTCTTGAAATTTCGCCGACGCCGCTAACTCAACAAAGAGAATTCTCAGTCCTGATCAAATCAAAATTCTGCGAAGCAAAAGAATTTCCCAGAACCCTCATTTCATAATACTATGGTTTATTATATACACAACAAAAAACGGTATCATAAATGAAGACAATGAGCTTCCAATAACTTCTACATTCACAGAAATATCTGAAAAACAATTTCGAAGTAATGGAACTAAAATTTGAATCCTATTATAAGCTAATATCCCATTATTAATGAATGACAACAACAACGATATATCACCAGTAAACTTGATTCCGATTCATATGCACCACACATTGAAGAAATTCAAAAAACAAGCATAATAAGACAAGCATTGAGGTTTCTCAGAATATTTTATCAAGGTTAGCGAATTTCAGAATGAAAGTTCCGAGAAAAAATTCCGCGAGCCTAAATCAGGGTTGACATCTTTTCGCGTCTTGACATTGGACGCGCGCAAAAAGAGATCTCAAGCGCCTTTGACAGCCGTCCCCTCCAGCACATCCTGACGCAGGCATTACCGCCAGTCCGTCCCGAGCGCGAGGCTGCCAAGGAAAAACCAGGCACATTTGATTCCTTCTTCGTTATTGACATCGGCAAGATCAGACGTGCGGGTTCTCAGAGGTATCATGACTACAACCGTCAAGGAGAAAAGTTCAATGCAAAAACTGTTTTTTATGATCATTTTTCAATCTAAATGGGTTATTAAAACTAAACTTAATAGGTTATTAGGTAAATAAAAATATAAAACTACCAAGTTTTCTGTGATCATTTTTCAACTTGTATGGACTACAGGACGTAAAATCGAAATAGGTTATTAAGTAAATAAAAATATAAACCTACCAATGAAATTGCTCAGACACATACATGCGACAGGAAATTTAATTCAAGATTTTGTCTGAGATTTCAAACAACGTCTTGGTGTTCTACATTGAGGGCAAGTAAAATTTACTAATAACAAATAACATCGCAAGACTCATGAAATCAAATTTTGTCACATGTACAACCGCACATATTACTTTGAAGGTTTTTATTGCGGGGGAAAATACAAACGATATCAAAAACAATGAAAGAAGTCGTTAACCAACGCCAACTAACGAACCAAATGAGATCAGGAACTTATACGAGCCTAAAATTGGCAAACAAATCATCAAAACTGATCATACTTTTGAGAAACAAAATTTATAGTCAGCACATGAACACGGAACTGCACCGCGACACTCGTCAAAACAAATCACCAAGACTGGCTGGATGAATTTTAGTTTCGTAACTAATATTTTTTCGCCCTGAACATTTAAAATTATTTTCCGAACATGCACCGAGCTCACAAAAAGAGAAGAAACAAAAGCTGCTTTCGCGGCTCAAAATTTCGCGAACCAAAAATCTGAACGTTGCTTATTTTTAAGGAATCAGTAAAAACTGAGAGACGATGACTTCCCGACGACAACAAGGTATAAATTATTTGCGAATGTCACGTACAATGCAGACTGAAGTTTCAGAGCACACGTGTACACAGTTCAATCCCTAAGTAGTAGTACGAACAGCAGTAGCAGCAGCAGCACCAGCAGCAGTAGAAGTAGAAGTAGTAGTAATAGTAGTAGTAGTAGCAGTGGTGGTGATAGCAGTGCTTCAATGACTCGGACTATCCCGTATCGAAAGAGAAAGGAATCTATTTAGTATGATAGATTTTGGACAACAGGAAATTTAAACACAAAATGTATTCCCACACAGGATCCCCTGCGCATAGAAACAACAAGTTAAGAAAGAAGAAGAGGAAGGAAAGATGAAGAATAACCAGCGAAGAAGACATGAAAATGGAAAGAAGCAAAGTGGGCAGTAAAGATACGAGCCTCGAAAGCCTTGCTATAGCTGAGATAACCTAAGAATCATTGGGTAGCGGTGAAGGTATCAAGTAACTTGTCAAAAAATTAAGGGCGAGTATTGTTTAAAGATTGTATGTTCATCTAACTGCCCACTTCGGATAGCAGACGAAGAATTAATTCATCATATACTGACGCTACACACCCATATACTGCACAGCAAGGCCCTGCTGTGACGCTGCAGCACTTGACATTAACCCCTTACACCTCAAAGTGACTCCAGTCGCTCGTCAATTCTACTTTTACCTTATTATGACAGTAACTAGTAGACGCGCAAGCCAAAAATGGCGAGTCAAATGATGCTAACTTCCTAAGATGCCCTCTTATTTTAAAGGTAAATCTGACATGAAACATTGTTATTTTCAGTATCACTGATACGGAAAGCCATTTCTTACAGTCTTGGGATTCGGAATACGAACCAGGGAATTTTCTCCTATCTAATTCAACACGAGCATGACAGAGAGACAGACGGACCAAGTAAGCAAGCAGGCAAGCAAGCAGGCAAGCAAGCAGGCAAGCAANCGGGATTTATTAACGGGCCTCATCTTCAATGAAACATATAGGAAGGAATGAGGCGCAAGAAGCACTAATTACAGCTAATCTATTCGTGTTTTCTTTTCACTCAAACGTCTGTACAAAGAAGCGAACTCCAAACTAGAAAACGGTTATATAAGCTACGAAAAATTCATTCAGAGAGCAAAGAATTAAGCTCTCATCGCTGATTTTTTCCATGTCCTGGTGACAACACACCCATTTCTAACTTGATATTTAGTCGACCCTGAAAACTAACCAGGATTTTCGTTACAATAATTAAAAATGATACTTGAGAGTGATCAGGGTCTGATTAAGCTCATTGAGCAAAAGCTAATGTTTCAAGTTGAAAAGTGTAAGTCAACCCACTCGGTTGGCGACTGAGCGCTATCAAAAGATACATTTTATTATTGGTGCCCACAAACGGGATGGCCCCAACGATACTTTGAACGAGCAAGGGTGATGAGGAACGCAAGAAACTTGAGCATTAACGTGAATAAACAACTTTAAATTTAATTTTAGTAAAGTTCATTCAAATCATTACCCAAGAATGTATCCATTTTTTACATAAATAATTGCATA
>VOMN01012464.1:0-28873 GCA_014899125.1 Orchestia grillus
GCTCTGAAATTTTCCTTTTAAGATATATGCACGAAGATCACACGATGTTTTTGAGTTAATATTTCACTTTATCTGCTTAGCATAGAATTATTAATCACAATTAGAACTTTCATCGCGGCTTCGACATTTTAATTTTGAGACTCTAATCTTACTAATTCAAAATATGATGTACCATGCTTTGTATGTGACTGATTTCGGAATAAACGATTTTCCTGCCTACTCTGCTCTTTTCAATTTGTATGCCTTCTTCCGTGATGATTCTTTATCTTTCTTCTTTCTTAACTTGCTGTTTCTATGCGCAGGGAATCATGCGTACGAACACACCTGAGCCTAGATTCCACGGTTTTAAAGTCAATACTAAATAGTACTTTCTTTTCGTGAGGTCGCCTTTGGTGCGGCTAGGGAGCTTCAAACTAACTACTAATAATAATTAGAAACATAAGGACATTTACGTATACGGAATTAGGGATCAATTTGACGATAAATTCAATTCCTCATTTTTTCAGATTAGTTGGAGTTATTTACTCATGCTACAAGTTATTTAAAAAGTTATTTATAGTTCATCCATGTACATTATGGTGGAGAGAACGGACGACTTGAAACCGCTGGAAAATTGGAAGAGAATAATCTATATCATGATGATCCGTGTCGGTTTAAAAAATAATGAAATTATTGACGCTGTTCAGTGCTCCTTGAACGCCATAAAAATAATCCGGCAAAACCTGGAGAATTGCAATGGAGGCTTGGAGGCTGTGGCTTGTAGGAAGGCACATAAAGATTTTTTGATCGTTCATACATCAGTATGAATCCAAAATCTGCATCTGTTTAAAGAAGTGTGTTTTTCTACTTATATAAGCGTCGTACAGGTCAACTGCTCTCAGAAAAAGCTTTAGAACATCGTCTGACAAAGGAAAAGAAATTTCCGAGCAAAGTGATTACCCAAGCTGAATCAAACATTTTTTATTGTCGGGAAAATTTTCACTAGGATCAAAAACACAACGCTCGGAATAACAGATGGCTTACTCAGTCTAAAGGACACCCCTCGTGTCCTTTCCTCGTGTCGACATAGAAGACCATATTTCCTCAACATGTGGTTTTCGGATGTGTCTCCAGTGAGGGTGATGTGATGCCTCCGTATTTTTCCAGAGAGGGTCTCAGGCCCTATGCAGGTGGCTACGTAGGTGCTAAACACTGTAGTTAAGCCCTGGATGAGGGTTGATAATGGTAGACCATATAACAAGATTCGGCTTCTATTTGACTCCTCCGGTCTGAACCTTACGGACTACTATGAATTGGCCACGGTTGAGAAGGATACCAGTCGCTTTGCCAGTAATACAAAAGCACTGCTGAATGACAGAATTGAGGCCATTTTTGAAACCCTAAGGAAAATTAAAATCAGCTTGCTGTAGGTTCCTGAGCCAGATCGAGGATGAGATAGAATCTAATGGTAGTTTGTTTCAGTTGAATTGTTCTGCAACTACTAAAATACAACAATTTATAATTAATAAAATATATCTGGTGCGCATGCTACAACAGATAATCTCGATTAACAAACGGTTTAAGAAATTCCATTACTCTTGAGTATCGTGGGTGACAGCAGGCAATCATTTTGTATATTTTAAACATACAGAAGTGAATAATTCGTATGGTCAAATAAGAAATGAATGCTTCGGACAGGATTTATTTAGAAACACTTCTAAGACTAGGAATCTTCGAATGCAAGTCGACTCAATTCGCACGCGAAGCAAATTAACGAAGACTAAATGCAGCGTCAAACACGCAAGTAATATTTTTTGTACAGAAAAGCACTTGATACATTTCGTTAACGCAGCATCCCGTTATCGCTGTTCTGAATTAAAATTTTTAAACAAGTTACAAGAAAGCTCGTCCCTTACATAGAGTCACGAGGGAATAGTGATGTTGGTATCGAAGGAATCACAACCGAAATGAAAAGAGTTGAGCGTTTATATACAACCTAATTACATCAAAACTAACAAAATATGTGAAGCCGAAAGCCAGAATTATTAAGGACAAGTACACACGATAGTTAGCTAAAGTAGTGATATGATTCGAGAGAAACTTTTGCCAGGAAATGTAACCATTAGAGATATGCTCGTTACTAATGATCGCTTGTATTTCAGAGGCGATGGTGACGAACCCCAGAAGCCCAGCGGAGACCTCTGTTGCCTGGCAAAGGATCCAGTCTCGGGCGAGGGGCCCGCCTTGGAATGTTAGCACCTCAGAGATACTAGTCGCTGCTTCTCAAGGAAGCTCAACGGTAGAGACGGCTGCGAGCACATCTAATAATACTCCACCGACAATTGATAGACGTTCATGAGATAAGTTCAGAAGTCAAGCACTAGGTTTACAGGTTTCCCTTAGAGCTTAAGAATGGCTAAATCTCATCAGGTCAAAACTACGAACGTTATTGTTGATGGTAAAATCAAATAATTATAAAAAGCGCACCAACGCTTCCTTATAGTAGAGTTTACATTTCCCGACAATTGCTAAAAGGAGGCAACTAAAGTAAAACAACGATCGTAATAGCCAATAGTTTGAAAATTGGATGAGATGAGCTTATCTTTGTTCTAGATTAAAATATACCATTGAAAACGTGAAGCTCTACAACGAGCAGTTATTTTCTTCTTTATTAATTAGAAGATGTTCACATAGAAGAATATACTCTGGCAAGCTCAACAGTAACATTGAATTAGAAAAAAATAACTTCACAAAATACTGTTTCTGACATTTAATTTGGCGTACATAGGATGGCGACATGAGACGGGATCACTGCTCTGGGGGCACTGTAACAGACCTAGCCTGACGAGGCGTTATTTAAATAGCGCATCTTAGAAGCAATTGCTGTACAACTACGACCTAAAAAGTAGTCAAGCAAAGTAACAAGAGTTATGCGGAAAGAAGCTAAATAACTTTTCATCTTATGGCTCCGTAAGTTTTTTTTCATTCTCTACAAATCAGGAAGAGACAACCTCGTTTAGAAATCAAAAGTAAACACAGAAGCAGATATTCTAGTTGGCACTCAATTGTGCGCAGTCTCTTTGCTTCTTCAGAACTAAATATGTCTCCGAAACTAGCACCATATTTCACATAAACTAAACTAGTTGAGCCAGAAAAGCTGCGAAGTAAAATTGTCCTGGGTTTCAGCACTAGCTCAGTTTGAAAACCAACGAGGCGAAGCATATTTTGATCGCTCTTGGCATCTCATAGAATTCTATAAACAGCCGACAACTTTAGTCGCTCACCAAGTCAGGTCAACATTAGAATGGCGAATGAACTTCATTGGCCCTCTTACACAGGAGGAGCGAACGTGTGAAACATGACTTAGTCAATAAAAGTACCCCCGAACTGACACAAGCAGGCGGGTGTTCTGATTCATATGTCTTGACAGTAGCATGCGATTCTCTGCACATGATTTTGTTGCTTCATTCATCAATAGCCGATTTGAATCATTGCGAGAGAACAAAACTGACAATGCCAATTGGGCATTTGGGATCAGTCATTGTAACAATTCAAGTTTAGCTTTTTTTCCCCGTCATTATACTTCAAATTTAAGTCATAGTGCTTAATTGAGGGATGAATGGCGATCAGGAGCAGCGACAGCAGTCGGAGAGTCTTTTCTGGCCTCCATGGTGCCCTTGGCTCTCTTCAAAACTTGATGCGTCTTGGTTAGCTGGCGACAGATGGCGCGCTCCACAGACTGCTTCCGCGCGTTAGCTGCTCGTAGCTGCTCTAGCGCCTCAGCCAGGCGGGAATCGCTGCTCTGCAGGCGCTTCTGCAGTGCCCGTACCTGCCGGCTCAGGGTCTCGTTCGAGGACGCTAGCGAGCTGTGACCTGCACACATAAAGAAACTAATTTTACTGATGCACAGTTACGTAAAACATTATTTTGAATTAAATCTGGCCTTTAATTTGTATCAGAGGACACACTAAAAACCTATCGAAAGAAAACCAGACACATTTGCATCGTGATGCACACATACATCAAAACGATGAAAAATGGCAGCATATTAAAACAGCGTGACTTAACCAGCTAGTGATGCAAAATCCCACATGATATTCACCACTGAGACACCTTACTTTAAATTTGATCATGAAGAAACTGACTACTGTACCATGCTTTTACTAGAAATGAATTTTACCGAAATTAGAGTTGATACACGAGTAGCTTTTTTGAACAGAAAGTTATCAGTTTAAAAAATTAAAGTTGGTAGGGGTACCCTCGAACCAGATTGTGCAGCAGTCAAGTAGACCCATTGCTCTCTAGTGAAGGGAAATTACTACCAACAACAATTCATAGCTTTCCAAATTTTTAAACCTAGGTCCATGAAACAAAGAATTGTACTTGCGAACATTTAGATTTCACTTTATTTCACACAGTTTTACAGTTCTTAGAACCACCCAACACATCAACTGTTAAAAGATAAACAGCATGACAGTTCAGCACTTGTAAATTGTGGTTTGAGTGCTGCTCATGTCTGTGAAGTATCTACATTAATTCAGTCTAGCTCAGTTATCTCCGTTGTATCACCAAGCGGAACTTCTTTTCAAAATATAGTTTGTATCGCTGAAGCGAGCGTTTAAACTTGAAGCAGAATTTGCTGTCTTTGACAGTCCACCGATTTCTAAATTTATCATTAAGATGTTTGTATAATAAGCTCAGTAATATACTTAAAATACTTAAATTGTTGCAATACACCCTAAAGGTGGTGAGTTCTCTCCTCGAAAAAGCCCACCCGAGTTGGAGACCAGAGAGCTCACAACCGCAGCTTAAAGCAGGTTGTATGAGGCGGAGACTATGGCACGGCTCGTCACCCAATTCTTGGTCAAAATTTAGTATCCACCTATAATTGTTAACTCTAATGTCATAACTGTTCTTCAAGCTCTTTTATAGCATAATGAAGAAACCAATTGTTTTTTCATACCCTTCGGGTCCTAGACGTTAAAGGACAAAAGTAAAGAGAACCCACGATTTAAAACCGCGACCAAAAAAGCCATTCACGACACTCAGTCAAAGCAGTTCCGGTAGGATGCGTTAGAGAATTATTGGGCTAAAAATGAGTCAAGATTGTATGTTAGAAGGTTCCCAATGAGGGGTCATGACTTAAGCGTAATCATGTAAGCAACACTAAGTGATATAGCTGTGTCTCTCATATTTTTCGAGCAACAAGCAGAGAACGCAGCGACCAACTCCTTCGTCAATTGTGATACAGAGAAATTCTTACATTGACAATGAATGATGGATTAATCGTGACAATAGATTTTCGACAACGGAATTGCTTAAAATAATAATCGCATATCTCCGGCTGTTGGTTGCAAAATTAAAATATGAAAACTAATCAAACGTTCGAATCATTTCCTCCCACATAGAAAAGGCGGTCAAAGATTCACCCTAACGAAAAGGAAAAAAATAAAAATAAACATTTGAAGTCTTAACAAGAAACAGCTCCCCGACCCCTCACTCATAGAGCAGTACGACTGTGCATATGGCAGCTGGCAATGGAAGACACCCGTGAGAACTAGGCAGACACTTTGGAATTTGGCTTCAATATAATGTTAAAAGTAGAACAGTAGAGGGAGGGTTTTATTTCTCAACAGCCGTTGAGGGCATAGATGCGTACTTCTAGAAATGCTTCTGTGGTGATGATCATGGAATGCGCACCCATCAGAGAGATCATACATGTACACTAGGGGAAAATTACCTGTTAATAGGGTTTTAGAAAAGGAAATGATCCAGTGCGATATACGAAGGCAAACTTTTAAACGACTGCTGCGAAAATATGTCACCACAGTAAGAACAGTCATAACATAATCACTCACAACTAATAAATATGAGGTGTTAACGCAAAGAAAAAACTTTTTTCTCTGCTATACTGCAGACACAGGAAGTGTTCTAAAAAAGCCATAGCATTATGATTTTAAAACAGAAATTTAATTCCCGGAAGAGGCTTAGTGCGAATAGACATTGAAAATAATAAGAATTAAACATGCTGACATTTCTAAGTGATAGGTCTCAAAAGTAACAAGAAATGCTGACTCACTTTGTACGGCACACAGCTGACCAGAAGCGTCTGGGGGCAGCGAGTGTCTGTCTGAGATGAGCAAGTCAATCGGTAGCCCACGTGCAATGCCGCTGATGTCTGAAGTTGATGAAGACACACCTCTCGAAACCAAGTTTTTGTCCTTACTCGGTGGAAGCTTGTAGCTAGCACCCAGGGATGAACTATCCACCTTCTTCGACTGGGTGGTCACAGCGTGCCCCATTACGCGTTCAAGGCTGGACATTTGACCGTTGTCAGATGAACCGAGGCCCAGATCAGGGCTCTCGCTGTGTCGACTAGCGGTATCATCGTCAGGTCGTTCTAATAGATCAGTGAGGGAGGGTGACATGGGATTCAAGCCCGAAACGGCTCCGTACCGAGCTAAATTGGGATCAGAAAAGCGTAAGTGACGAAGAGGTGACGTCAACATACCAGAAGTATCTAGTTGACTGCCCTGACGCTCTCCGAGAGGAGAATTGAAGGCACTCTGTGGACTACTTGAAGCTATTCGTGTGGTTCCTGTCTGCGCTGACTTGGAGGAAGGCACTGGGATTGTATTTCCACTCACATGCGATATGTTCTCTTTATTATCATTCCACTTTGGACCTGCAAATAGGAAACAAATTTAAACGACGAAAATCATGACAATTAAAATTACAAATTATAATACACTGATATAAAATTAATGACTAGTAAAAAAAATGAAAGATAGCATTAATAAATCCGTGTAAATTCACGGTCAATACTATTATCCTGATCATTTACCAAACTGGACAAAGGATTTAATGTATACCTTACAGCGACAACAGCGGAATGCTCTGCTATAAAAGACTACGAACTATCTTTTACAGAAGTGTGCTTGTCGCATACAGTACAGAAATCATCTCACCTTCACTGAGCCTCGACAAGCCTGATTGTTTGGCCTTCAGAGTCTGTAGTTCTGTTCTTAACTTGATACTGGTCTTTTCGGCGGCGAGTAGTTGCTGTAAAGCGTCCTGAAGCCGCCCTTCTAACTTCTTGTATTCCTCCTTTGAACGGTACTGCTGTTGTAGCTGCTGCAGTTTCAGTTCTGAACTCTTTAACCTGTCATGGAAACGTTGCTCAGCCTCTAGAAGCTTGTGCTCAGTTTCGCGTAACTTGGCAGAACACTCTTCCTGCAGCAGCTGCAACTTCTCCTCGCACTGCTCACTGACAGCTTTCAGCTGCACTTCAGCTTTCTGAATCTCGCTGTCTGCAGCCAGCGCCTTCGCGCAAGCCTCTTTCTCACTCTCCAGTAACACATTATACAGCTTCTGCAAATGACAGTAATCTTTCTGGAGTTGTGAGTAATCCTCTTGCAAAAGTGAATGGTTTTTCTGCAGCTGCTTCAGGGCTAGAGGACTGAGGCGCGAGTCAGCATCACCCTCAGAGGAGTTCATGCGCGGTGTCTGACGCTCCACACTCTCGAGAGTGATGTCAGACTTGTGTGCGAGCCTCTCGAATGCCACGTAGCCAGCAAGCTGGTCTTGTAGCTCCCCTCGCTCTTTTGTCAACTGTGAATTCTGCGAAAGCAATTGAGAGCATCTCTTTTGCAGACTCTTGACGGCTGTTTGCACGTGCTGCAGCTGCTGCGTAAGAGCAGCTTCCGAAGGAGGTCCTTCCTCATTCAGGCTGTCCTGCAATATGCTCGTCTGGGCCTGCGCAGACTGGAGCTGAGACTGGAGTTTGGAGTTCTCTCCAAGCAGCACGAGTCTATCGCGAGTCACTTTGAGTACCTGCGTCTCGCTGGCCTGCAGCGCCGAGTGCAGCTGATCAAAGTGAGGCCACTGAGTGATGGTGCTCTCCTGGACATTAGCGCACACCTCACTGACCGCTTTGTGCTGCTCTCGGAGACGAGCCTCGCTCTCTTCACACGCCCTCGTCGCTTCACGGAGGCGTTCTTGTAACCGAGCTTCGCTTTTTTCGTAATCAGCAGCGGCTTCACGCAGTCGTTTCTCAGTCGCCTGACACTTACTCCTCCACTCATCCAGCTCCTTGCTGAACTTGAGCTCACCGAGCTCTTGCTGTGCGATGGCAGACGTGAGCTGCATTTGTGTCTCCTTGAGCTGTGTTCTGAGTTCACACACCAATTTAGCTTCCTCGTCAGCACGGCGCTCAGCAACAGAACAGCGATCGCTCTGCACCTGCTCGCAGCGCTGGGCGAACGACAGCTTATCTCGCGTCAGCTGCAGCGTCTCCTGTAGGCCCACACAATAGCTAGCCGGTCAGCTGCCTGCACTTGAGTATTTATTATAAAATAGGCAAATCAAAGTGTGTCATTAGAGCATAGAGCACAAAGCGCATGAAGAACACAAACTTTTAGAACATTAGGAGGTCATATAGGAACTGACGTATTTTTGTGAGGGCTAAAAATAACTTTGCTTTACACTTTTGATAAATATAATGTAATTGAGCCTAATGATATACATTAGAATTTTGATTCTCTGGAGTCTAATTATGATTACAAAAATAAAATAATCAAGTTTCAATTCACAACACTGTACTTGAAGAAAAAGTTAAATTATTAGAGATTAATGTTTAGGAAGAAAGAAACTTTTCTAATAATGAATCTGTTACGTAAGAAAAAGAAAAAATGAATTCAAATTTCAATTTCATGATGAATATTTACCAGTGCATCGACGTGTTTTACCACATTATTATGAATTTACTTATTGAGAAATCAGTTGCAGAGCTAAATTCAAGTGTACCATATGCCGAATATTGTGCGTCACCATTTAAATTTGTGGAAGATGTTCCTGTTAGCAGAGGGGAAAATATGTCCTGACAGTATCACTAACACAGTTCATTGCACCATTATGAGCTGCCTCCCATTACTAGAAGTGAAGCATCTGATTCCTAATACAAATAGGTCTTAGCTCACATGTTTACACAGGCTTTCATTCAACGAATTCGAACAGTCAACAGATTACGGTAGTACCCCGCGTTGTGGCGACGCCGTTGTGTACCCCATGCTGTGGTAGGGGTCAAGGAGATGATGTTACGCCTTAGTACCCTACAGCACTCGAAAACGCCAGGAATTTCCGAGTCTTAGCAGCGAGGTGGAAGTTGAGACAATGTGACTGTTTGCGTCGGTGCACGATAAGAGGAAGGGCGCAGTAGCTCAGCAGAAGCACCACCATTAGCTGCCTACCTGTGCGTTGAGAAGCGCGGCCGTGATGTGCGCCAACTGAGAAGGATCCTCATGCATCCGACTGCAAGATAGCACCGCAGCCTCCAGCTGGTCCCGCAGCTGGTCGTTGTTGCTGAAGACATAGAAAGTTGGGTGTGTATTCAGGCGATCCTCAAATTTGCTACTACAGCATCACTCAAAATATACCCTTCCATTGCACGTCGATGTATGCAGTTGCATTGAAAATCCTCACAGTTTTAATCTTAATTATTCAATAGTAAAACAAGCTCGCTACTGAAAAAATGCTCGGTAGTGGCAAAAAATCTGTAGAGTGTCATAGCTTAAACCGACACGATAAAATCAACAGTGCAATTCATCATGAAATAGAATGCACAATGCTGGTTTGTAATTGAAAGGAATCATACTTCACAAGACGGAGCACATCTTTCAAGATGGTGCAATTACTGCAAAGGATGGATAGGTACATAAAGGATATAGATGTCCCCTCTATCCACAATTATTTATTTTCCCAGAATCTGGAAACACATTTCCAAGTTTACTGTGCGGTCAATAAGCTCATATTCGAAAGCTCTTGTAGAGTCTAATCAAAGAAGCACGAAAAAAGTTCAAATAGAAGTCAGTTCGCACTTTCGATTGCTGAAATAAAATTTGAAGCAAATATAACCTGGATTAATCAATGGGCAGCAGAGCGTCATTACAGAGCCTCCGCTGACGAGGATGTTTTTTGACGAGCGGATAGAAAAAATCATCTTTCAGCAACTTAAAAAATTAGCGATTAAAAACTTTCCCTCGCAAACTCAGGCAATTGAGGTGTTACGCATGCGATACAAGCATGATAGGCTGCTTCGAGGGAAACCTGTGGGGCCGATTTATGAAGAGCAGGATGGAATTGATGAGGAAAATCATTTCGCACACTTAAAAGAAGAAATTCAAATTCAAAGTAATTATACCTTGATACGTACTACAAAACCTCTTGACATGCTTCACCCTATCAAAATAAAACATTGCGTTATATATTCCTTCCGGAACAAAATATCGACATGACGCTCATTTTCAAAATTTAAAATGTGTCGTGGAGTCTCCATATGTCAATTTAATAAACTGAGATTTAACACAGTCTTTGCTACTGTACAGGTCGGTAAAAAAATCAGCGTTGAAAATAGGTTTCAGAATTTTTTGAAAAAACACGTATTTGATCCACCCTAATACCCAAGGTACACCAGACAGAGCACATTTATTGTTTAATACGCAAAATAAAATAGAGAAATTGATCTTATTTCGCTGAAATGACACCTCGGAAAATAATGACACGACCGTAAGTGAAGGCTTACCTGATGCTCTCTTCGAGTTTGGATCTGAGGCTGCGAATCTCTTGCAGCAGAGGGGCAGCCAAAACTACACTGTCATCTGTGGCAGAGAAGAGACGCTTCAGTTTTTTAGCGTTGGTGCCAGACCCTACACACGACGCGCTGCTCCCAGAGTCCGACGAGGAGACGATGTCTGGCTGGTCGGTAGAAGAGACGGGACCTGGTGCACAGGGCTTAGAAGGCAAGCAATCACTCTGTTGGGCGTCGCTCGAAGGACTCAATTGGAGACTCAAACTCTGATAGATATTTAGTTCAGCCTTGAGCGTTTCGTTGAGATGTTCCATGGTGCGCAACTTGGCAGCCAGTCTTCGCACTTCACAGGTGTCAGAGCGCCGTTTGGGTGAAGGTTTAACAGCGCTGCCAGGTACCAAAGTACCTGAGTGAGGCCCCACTAACGAGAGAGGGCAGCTTGATGGTGCAATACCATGTAAAATTGAAGCGCTACTCTCTGTCGGGGGCAATAGCTCTTCAGTGTCTGACTCCGAGCTGTGCACAGCTCCGAAGCTCAGTCTAGAGTGGCGGGAGCGGTAGCGGTCCAGTGAAGCAGGCAAGCAGCTCGTTTCCAAACCTATCCGAGCGAGTGACACGTTGCGGTCAGGCTCGCTCCATGCTTCGCTCTCTGAGGGCGATGCAGGCACGTGGCGTACATCAGTGGCTGAAACGCTTGTCACCCTGACAGGAGAATATTTACTGGACGTTGCTTCCTCTGAACCGGTTACTAGAGACGGCGGTGAGAGTAAGGTCTTGGTCGACATTCGATGGCAGTCACGAGAATTAAGCTTAGCTGCTTGTGGCGTTGAGGGAAGATTTTCTTCGTCTTGTAAGGCATTGGCATCATCATTTCTAACATTTTCTTCGATGAGAGGAGCCATTTTACCATTAGAAAGAGAATCAGAAGAGAGATATGATGTAGAGAGATCAGGCAAAGAAGATACGGATTGCCTCGGTGCCATAGCTAGCAAAGTCTGGCACGCAACCTCAGGCTTGTTGGCGAGCGGCGTACGAGGTGAAGGGTCTGTGCTGCGAAGTGTAGAAGCATTGCTTCCTCCTTTGCTATGAGCAAGTTTCTCTTCAAGGTCCGAAACTGTCATTTGCAAATGTTGTATTTCATTCAACCTATCCGCCAACTTGTGCTCACGGTCGGTAAGATCGTCATTCATAACGACCATTTGCGCCAGTATATCGTCCATTTTCTGCGTTCTAACCTCGATGTCGGAAAAAACAGGCATAGCTTCAGAAATTGAAGCACGAGTGTTGAAGGTAGGAGTCTTCAGATCTTTATCTACTCCACAAGAATATTTTGAGATATTATGAACATCAAAAGAAAATGACGTACCGTTCGCTGGTCCTTCTTCCACATCTTCCTCGCTGATGTCAAATGCTGAAATATCTTCTTCTACGAAAGACTCAACTCCTGACAAAATAGATTGCGAAAGAGTTTGTGATAAAGCCCGAGAATCATTCAAAGACTTGCAAAGAGTCGCTCTACTCACCCCTGCTAGACTGCTAAGGTCAATGAGACCTCGCTCCTCCAAATCAAGGATAGACTCCAAGAACTCGGCGAGTTCTTCCAGTCGAATACGAAGCAAATCACAAGCATTGTTAGATTCTACCAGGCGATGACGAAGTCTGTCACATTCACGACGGTATTTGTTGATGATGCTGGGAAAATTTCTGTGTGGAGTAATCGTCAACTTGGCACATTTTAAAGCTTCTCGAAACTCGTTGATTTGCTCAACAAATGTAGAAGTATTAGTAATTTTACCATCCTCATCAGTAACAGTGACTTCAAAACCAACATTAGATGCAGAACAAATAGCGGGAACTGATGACGCTAGGACTGACGAGGTTGATTTCGATGACGGAAGTACGGACGAGGGTGAAGCTGAAGGCTGCGATGCCACAGAGGGGGCTGAGGGTGCAGTAATGTTGACCTGCACGGATGCAGGACCACCCGAGTTCGACGTTAACACTTTATCCTTGACGTCAGGTGTGCGACGCTGGCTGGCGTCACATAAAAGCTGAGTCTGTAGTCGCGCAATATCGCTCTGCCTGAGCTCCAGTTGCTCTTTTAGAGCATTAATTTTCTCCTTCTTTTCCAACTCACAATCTTTCAGTCTCTTCTTAAGCTGATCAAGCTCAATAGCAGTATCAGAAGTGACATCAGAGCTTTCTTCCAAATCCTTCAATTGCCGTTTCTTATCGAGTAAAGTTTGCTTCACATCACTGAGCTCAGCTTCCAGAGCACTGATCACTTTCAAGTTTTCTTCGTTGACCTCCTCTCGTTCAGACAGCTGACTTTTGAGCGTTTCGACTTGAGCTCTCCACTGCTGCTCAGCGTCCTCTTTCAGTTTGAGCTCGTTGCGAACGGAAGAAAGCTCGTCAGTTTGCCCACTGAGAGCCTGCTCAGCTCGCTTGAGCTCGGCACTCAGTGCGAGAAGCTGCTGTTTCTTCTGTTCCATCTCGGCCCACAGGTGCTGCACACCACCGAGCCACTGTTAGTCAACACCCTCAAACATAAACATGCAGATCCAACTACGGTAACTTCCACATAAAAAATATATATTTCAACGAACATTTAAATGTTTTTCTAACACGACCAAAAATTTACGCCCCAGAGAACTATACAAAGTTACACTGTGAAATGAGAAAGTCAGTACCGGGCTAGTTTCAATATGTGATTAAACGAGAATATTGAAATTATTTATTCTCTCAATCGTCAGAAATACACAGGCCCACGAGAACTTTTGCAATGCTACATAGAAACGAGTTCAAAAAGTAGATCAGATGTCATGAAATTCAATACAGGGTAAATTGCGACAGTAAAACAAACAGGAGAATTTAATAAGAAGATGGGAGCATTTAAAGACCATTAAATTTCATTCAACTTGAATAAAACTCAAATAGGCACACTCGATAGCATCGAGCAAAAACTCATTGCACCAATGGTAGGTTTGTGAGAGATGCTCAAACTTGCTATGGAAGATCCGAAGTGCTTGAAGAGCCATGCACTGCAACGAGAAAATGACAAGACAAGGAAAAATGGTTGAACACGATTCAAGAAAAGCGGCTAAATAAGTGTAACATAACAGTCTGAAATTTTTAAAGTACTAACACTTTCGCTGCCTTAAAGAATTGAAATTTAGGTGACATCCAGTCATATTATTGAAGGAACTTTTCACTCTTCATAAGGACAAGCACTGTAAAAAATCATATGCAATAATATCACGCGCAATTTTCATTTTTTATCGTAAGTCAGTCGAACATGCGAATTATCTCCAGAATTTGCCGCGAAAAAAAAAAAATCCGATAGTACAGGACTCACGCCCAAAACGTGAACGCATAGAAAAAGAAAACTCCGTTAGCCCCTTGCAGTCCCTACGCTGGTACGATCGCAAGCTGCATAGCACTGTGCCTACTTAGAATCCCACAACTCGTATTTTAAATGACACGTACTCAAGCACGAGTGTTTTCTATAAGCACGAGAATAACTGAGATGCTTTCAAATATAATAGATCCATGGTATCGAAGAATGCCGCGTTATCCATGCTACAACAACGAGAATCAGGTACACGCATCCTCCGTCCCTTAGAATACGTAGTCTTTTTCCTTGTCGTGAACCAATGCAGAAATACCTAGACAAATCAGCTTCATTCAAATTACGTCAACAAACGGGAACATCGAGCTACGAACGGAAGAAATTATCAAGTTAGTACGACGAAGATCAGCATACGTCCTGACAGTGGACCTAAAAAGTCGATCAGCAACAACGGCTCATTGCAGTAGTGCCACATTAGCTAAACCGAGTCATGTCGTGCTACCTTATTTTACCATGGCTTTGGGATATCAGTCCTCAACCTACCCTCATTATTTTTCGACGGTTCTCTTTCTACGAAAGAGACTACGAAAGACTACGAAAGCGCCGGTAATAAAATGCACTTTATTTTCAGGCGAGCTGTACCATTTTATGGTTAGCTCAGCTTTCTGATTGTTGCTCCTCACATTATTATTGTATTGTATTATTATTATTATTAGTCAATTAGTTTAAGGCTTCCTAGCACATAAAACGCGATCTCAATATAGCGACAAGAAGGGACCATTTAGCATTGACTGTAGGGAACGTGGAATCTATGCACAGGCGTATTCCACGCAGGATTTTTTGCGCATGAAAACAGCCAAGTTAACAAACAAGCTTCCTTCTCTAAGCCAGCAAGCGTCATTCTTTACAAACGGAAGAAAAATAAATGCAGAGACAAGGAAGGAGATATGAACACTGAAAGAAACAATGTGGGCACAAAGATAGAAGTACCGAAGGCCTATTTATAGCTGAGGTAACCTAGGAGTATCCAAAGCATATGATAGACAAACCTAACCCTATTGCTAACATCATGAGACCAACTTTTCTACTACACAAGAGACGTAAATGGGAACCCGAAATTAGACCAGACTCTCACAATTTCAGCTGATACAAACTTAACCTCATTTTCGTGCATCATGCTCGACGTTAATCTATTAAAATACAAAAAGTGGACCGGCAGCTTAAGGTTAGCTTACAATTATACGAGAACAATGTACAAGTCAGTCATATAAACGTGAGGATGTAATTTCAAGTTCGGATATTAATAACGGTTTAACAAAAATTTGCCGAAATCGCGGAATTTACTTAGAAACTCGACGGACAAACACTGGATTTGACTGCTCAAAACAATACCCGTCTCGAACATATTTCATCGTACTACGAAACTAAACTACCAATAAAAAAAAGTACGATTACAAAAGAGAACTATATATTCAAAGAAAGGGAAAAAAGAGAAACACAAGTCTATAAACTGATAATTTTAATCCACTACAAAGAATATTTCAGCAGCAGTGAATTCGACCGCGGGTCAAAAGGGAGAGTCCTGAGCGATGAAGAAACTACAAAATAGAGTGGCGAGGCCAGAAAGATGACAGACACCAACAACACAACACTACTCAAGCAGAGAGATAAGCACACAACCGACTTGTTCTACACGTACCCCAGTGCTACACTGAATAAATTTATTCAGTCAAAAATGGATATAGTAAAATATTGCACTCGAGAAGGCTCAGGGTAACTTTGCCGATAGATTATTAGTTAGTTTGAAGCTCCCTAGCTACATGGAATGCTATCTCCAGAGAGCGGAAAGAAGAAGCCATTTATAGACCCATCAGCAACCAGTTAACAAGTAATCCCAAATTCCAAGCTGCTGAATTCACAGGTAGCTAGAAGGCAATTCGAGTGGACATATTAAGCATTAGCCTGCCCGCAGTTGTTTGCAGTTTACTAGCGTTTTGGTCGGAATATCATCCTATTTAACGAATCATCCCGAGAAGGCCGGCGGTGCATTCACACGGTCTCTGTAACCGACAGTGACCGTGTGAATACAACAACCACGGCCACGAGATATCTCAGGATAGTTCAGTAAGGAGTTAAAAGAACGTAGAAAATATAGTAACTGGTAGATGAGTCATACAGCTCTAAACACAACCGCCAGACACAAGAAACAAGCAGGCTGACTTCTCATTTGGATACAAAAAGAACATTACATGCGTTGCTCTGTAACCCATGTTAAATGTTGTACCATGCAAGAAATTGGCATTATTCAGACGTTGATATTGCTGTTCACCTAAGCATAAGTATGAAAACAGAAACAAGTAAGAAATCATGAAATCAATTTACTGAAGAAAACTAAGAAACGCAAAAAATAGAATAAGCAGAACATGGTTTGCAATTATAAAATTTCATCATATATAAAGTACATGAAATGTACTTCTACTGTAGATTCAAGTACAAAAGAACACTTAACTAAACCTTTTCCTCTGTGATTAGAAGCTCAAAACTATTGCAAAAACTGAAAATAGATGATAAATTCCATTTAAAATGGCAAATAATAGGCGCTTTGAGAATGACAAATCTTGCCAGAATATTATAATGGTGCAAAGACCACAGTAAGTTTCCTAACAGGTATACAAGGTCGGCCTTGAGGCGAACTAAATTTAAAACAATTCACAGGCGCATACACGCTCTACGGGAGTACTGGTTATGCATGTGGTCTTTCATGACCACATGCATGTGGTCTTGCATGACCACATGTTCAGTTTATGCATGAACACCAATTGGTTAGTCACAGCGCAAGTATTTGAGACGACGCATGGTCAACTTGAAAGTTACTCATTCACAGCTTTAGAGAACGTAGCTGCCATTTAGATGTACGGTGTATTCTTCTTTACCAAAGCAACAAAACCAAACGAAGGTTTATGCTGACTTTTGAAAACAATGACTCTTCATTTTCGATAGCGCATTCAACTAACAACAATCATACGAATAATGAAAGTTCTACAAATCCAATGTGCTCTACTAGAACACACGATTCGTTTGTGATCCCGTGTCTAAGTAAGCTTTCTGAAATAAATGTGAATTGCTTTTAATCGCTTAATTGTGCAAGGTATGAAGTACTGAATCATCTGTATTAATAGATTACTAAAAAGAATAGTTATTCGGTTTGAGTTTCAAGTATTCAAAAATTCATTTTACAAAAAAGACTACTGTCAACCTTACCGACCGAAACGGACGTAGAACGTTGATATCCAAACGTCCCTGAGGAAACTTTGGGCACCATTCCACCAATTACTGCCACTGCTTGATCAGAACGAACTGATGGTAATATGCTAGCCTGAATAACTCGAAACTCGGAAGTACACTTACGGATGGTTATTCTTCAACATCATTACTAGCAAAATTTTAGTATTAATGAGTTTTTCGGTTTTAAAACCGCTGGTGCATCGGACATTCGTTGAAACAATTTTTTCAGTGTGTCCTTCCATATCATCAAGCGATATTCTGTACTTATAGCGACAAGTTGTCCTGCGGGCATCCTCAATCCACAAACGATGTTTAAATGTAAAATACTTGAAATAAAAGTGCTAATGAAAGGATTTTCTTACAGACTTTTACAGAGTCAACAAAAAATAACGAATACCGTACTAATACTCGTAAATCAGCGGTTATACTCTACCAGTTATTGAAGGTAGCAATGTTTTCAAGCAGTGCTGAAAAACTTAATCACCAAATAGCCGAGAACAAGAAGCATTAATGGATAACAACACATTCAGACACAGAAGGGGAAGAGTTAATGCTCCCGCAAAGTTGAAGTTGACAGACAAAAGAAATCAGAAGCAGGTTGATCGCAGCGATGCAGCTGCTGGCTGCCGGGTTCCAACGATGCCGTACGATGTAGGTCTACACTGTTCACTCGGATGCGAGGAACCGTTCTATTCTGAGGGTTTCTCTGGGGCTCGTCGCTAATCGGTGGCTTACAATCGTGGTCAATGGGTAACTTCTCAAGTATTGCGGCATGATTTTCACGTGAAGGACCTGAGCGAGATGAGCGTGCGTTACGGGTTGACTGGGAAAAAGTAGACCCAGCATTCTGCTGCGTCGCCCAGTTTTCCTTTTGAGTATGTCGGGATGAATCGTTCAAAGAAATTTTCGCATTAGAGAAATGGTAATAAATTTTAGGCTCCTCAGGGAGCAAATCTGGCCAGTGATCACGTACGCCTACATGAGGGCTCACTTGATACACAGCATGCAAGTTGGAGTCTGAAGTATTAGACAACGGCCTTCGGTCAAGGCTCGAAGTCGAGCCTAATGAAGTGACCGACGCAGTACGATGTGCATTTGTAAGTGAAGGCCTAATTGGTTCATGATTTGATTTTTGATGCTTAGGAGATGATCGTAGAAAGGAGCTCTGGCAGACAGCGCCAGTTAATTCCGAGTCACTAGAAACAGAACTTTCATACAGTTGTCGCGTAGTCTCGGGCATAACAACGGAGCTGATCCGCCCCAGACTGGTGCTCAGCTTGTGGCACATCTTAGTTTCACGACCAGCCTCACTGATATAATAAGCCGTTTCCTGGTCGCTGTCGACATTACGCTCAGCAAAAATAAGGTTCTTTGATTCCTGTTCATGCGAACGATCCCTACAGAGAAAAACTGAACCATCTTCGTCTTTAGTGCGAGAAGGACAAACCGGGCTTTCTGTTTGTACAAAATACCGCAGTTCGCCACTCGAATCACTTTTTAAGCATTGAAAATAATGGGGGAATTCTTCCGCATTCAAAGAACTATCGGAGGAGTTTAGAGCCTCTTTTCTTCGCTTGATTAGCTTGTAAGGCGACTCAATACCAAACAGTGGACGCTCATTTCCCTCCCTCTTCGATTCTGAATTGTACTCTGTATTAGAAATTTTTTGAAAAGCATTGGATGACGATTTGTTGTCACCTTTCCTTTGAGTGACGAGGTTAAACTTCTGATGAACTTTGGGAGATAAATTCGATTTTTTTATCGACTTACGCGGAGATTCTGAACCTCGATGATTTTCACGGGACTCGGTGTGTCTACCAGAGTAGCTCCTCACATTACACTGATGAGCATAGTTTTCTCTGTTGCTAGCACTTGAGGGTTTATCAAGACTCGCCTCCCTCGGACGTAATGCATGAGCATACGAATCATTCGAGTCCCGCTCAAACTTTCGGTAAAAATTATCAACGAAAATCTCGTCGTCAGAGCGTTGCACTTCATCAACAGAAGCTCCAGACGCACGCTGGACAGACCTCGGAGGTATCGTTACTTGTTCACAACGCACCTGCGTGAGTGATAGCAGCAGCAATGAGAGATTGCGGCGCATTGTTAAGGAAAGAGACTCGAGAGCTTGCAGTTAGCTCACAAATCAGGGCAAGAGGCGCGCGTAAAACACAGACAACACAAAAAGTCACAAAGAAATGATGGAATAATTGAGTAAGTATGAGTAGCAAGAACAGCATGCAAAAATTACACTACGAAAAGTTCATGAATGAAAAAAGATAGCAGATTCGAATAAGGCGTAAAAATTGAAAAAGTAAACAGCAGAAACACAAAGCTTAGAAGCGAACACGAGAGAAATGAAGAAATTGCAACCAAGACATCTACACACTAGAGCACCGTGAGGGGCGCTGTGTGCCTCACGGCGAGAAATTTTTAGTTTGTCCAGATGTCATGAGTGCAATGTCCACAGCAAGAGCAGGTGTAACGCGTCGCGACGGTGGCAGGCCGGGACTTTCAGCAAGCGCGGCGCCAATTCAGTGCCATGTTTCGAAAACACTATCACTGCCCACATTCAGGTGTTTCCCCAATACGCAATCCAAAAACCGAACTTCTGTCTGCTAATACCAACACAACTAATTTAATGGTGCGAGACGTGAGTTAAACGGTAAAATATCGCATCACTAATTAACTGAATATTTCGCCCGCTATTTTTACCACCCTCACCAAACGAACTCTGCATGAAGTTGGAGAGCCAGTTTCTTAGTTCTAACTTGTGACGATTCCAATCGTGCACTCATTTACTCTATGAGCGTTGTGAGGTAAAGAACCCACAGTATATACTTCATTTTCACTGAAAATCCTTTAAAACCGTTTTAATTCCACTGCAACCTAACGTCGAATTTGAGACGCTGAGTAAAAATTCCAATTTAACTCGAACTCTGAAATACAATGATCAACTAACCTCGTGTTCTTCCTCGACCATCTCCTTGACAGAGTCTTCACCACGTCCCGCGGTCTCTGCCTCCCACGTGGCTTTGTCAAGCATGTCGAGAGTCTCCTTGAGCTCGGCCACCAGGTCTTTGATCTTGCGGTCCTTCTTCTTCAAGTCCCGCTTGAGTGACGCGATTTCCTTGTCACGGTTCGTCAAGTCCTCCATGAAGCCCTGCGGTCATAAGCATCACAAATGAGCTCCTGTACAGCGGAAGAGGTCGATGGACGGTTCTGTGCACAGACGACATTCCTTCAACTTGGAAGATGAGACCCTCCACCATATGATTCCTGCCTAATCGAGCAGCATGGGACATTGACCACCATGAGTTTGTTCAATTGTTTGAAACGCTTTTCCTAGAATCCAAACTAATATCGCTCTGCATGCTATAAAAAAAAATTGAACAACATTTTTTAATATAACTTGTATTTTTTAGCGATAGATATAAAACGCCATCGATAAAACTACTCGAACGAGCGCCAAGGGTTTACTGTAAAATACGATTATGAGGGGACATTAGGGCGGTAAATAATCGCTACAAACAAACTTGAAATACGAGCCTTAGGATTGTCTTACTTATTATCATTTATAATAATTATTTTCAACGACGCCATTACTAATAAGGGCATCTTCATGTATCTTCAATTCCGTAAAATATTTAGTATCATTGTGGACAGCAGCAGCTCACTAACAGTAAGGTAATGTAAACTCTTAAAAGCGATTAAACTAAGCCTCTATAATCCAATGTCGTTACTGAGTGACATTCGGAAATCACGCTTTGTTCTTAAATTATAATGTTACGCTTAATTTGTAAAAAACAGATAGCCAGAGACCTAAATAACAGACATTATTTTGCTAAAAAATCGATCTTTTCAAAAAGATGTCAGTCGAAAATTAGTTAAGGGACCATCAAAAAAACTATTCTGCTGAATGTAATTTCTATTCAGCCTCGTACCCTTTGCTGGAAGAACAATACGGCAGCTTAAAGGCCTAAACAGAAGCAAAACGTAATTGCACGTAGAATATGTAGATAAAAATTACCAGAAGTCTTACAGTGGCGCGAAATAAAATAAATATGCATTAATTCTGATATTTTAAGATATATGCAAGAGCTATCACCGGCCTAGAGCGGACTTGAAACGAGTGAGCTAAACTCGTTCTGGAGCCACTGCTCTCACAAAACACAGTAATAATGTTATGCAGGGCGAGGGGGGCACTAGTCACAAGGAGCGCTGTGCACTAACTATGATGATGTTGCAGCTCTTGTCGTAGTCTGCCTGCAGCTGCTGCACGCGCTCCCTCGCTTCCGATAGGCTCGACTCCAGCTCCGCGATCTGCTTCTGCTTTTCGTCCAGCGTGATCTGGATCTCCACCAAGATCTTATTCTGCTGCTCGATCTGTCCGATTTTCTCTTCGATGATGCGGTCACGCTCTTCGATTTCATGCACTTTGATTGAAATTTCGGGCTCAACCTGCCGGTAGAAACCTCATTGAAAAATCGACAATAATTGAGCTTACAGGATAAAACCTGATTTTCAGTAAGAAATATTTCATCTTTTAATGTTAACGTTCATAAAAAAAAAGAAAACACGTGAATAGTGATTCTGTGTACAGTATGCCCTGTTATTTTCTCAGAGAGGTAGCTCCTTTCTACAAAAGGCAAGAAAAGAGATTGCACTGCGACTCAATTCGAGTGAAATTATGTACGGTAGCTGAGCATGAACGTTTATGTTCTACGACAATAGGCATCAACAAGTGCGATAAGAAAAAATATTAATTTCCTTCGGATGGCTTTAGGCGACAGTATGAATATGTTCACAAGATCACCAATAACAGTTATCAGTCTTTCGACAACTATTTCGTTGTTGAAACTTCTGAATATCATCAAACGATCAAGATATTTAACTTTCAGTAAGATTTCCCAAGACTGAAAAATAATTCCCCAATCCAATGTACTGCTTCGGTTTTATTGCTTACTTATGTAATAGTAGTTTCAGGATTCAACAATCGTTTCCACTAAATTAATGTGATCACAGTACTTCTTAAGTAAGAACTAAATTCAAGGGAAATGGCAAAAGGGCGTAAGATTATTTTCTTACTGGCACAGCTTGTTATTGTCAATTAAAAAACGCAGCGTAAGCAATTCGCAAGAGACTAATAGGCGAAATGAAAAGAATAAAGGAGCACAAACGAAGACCGTAGAGCAAAAATCGTACAATACGTCAGATTTCTTTCCCAATACAAAGAAAGGTAAAAAGATGCAGCCTTCATATTCTACAGTTAACTGCCTCCTGCAACAAGCAATAATTCACCTGTGGCTGGCTGAGATTTCACGGCTGAAAACAATTTCCTAGGCAAACTGACGAGAACAAGCCTAGCGTTAAAAATGAGAATAGCATGCTCCGAGTAGAGCTCAATAATCGGACGTGTGCTACGAGGAGTGCCACGTCTTAAGATGAGACAAGAGAATGTATATTGCAGCGCACCTCGTTGACGGAGGTCGCGCAGACAGACTAATTTTGACAATGTGAGTAAATTGTCAGAGTTCTTGAAGTCTTATCACAATATAGTAATAACGAGTGTTCCTTGATTCTCCATAGAATAAACTCGAGTGCTCGCTGAAAATCTCTAGTGACAAAAGAAAATTCCTTAGCATTTAAGACGGCAGATTCCTCGAAAACATAGTGGCGTTGCGTTGCATCCTTTCCCACTCGAATGAATCACTCCCAGATAACATCGTTCAATGGGGACTGAGGAATTAGCAAGTCTCTCTGGTGCGCGCACCTAAGGACACAGACACACACAGCGCTAACTACAGGCCCCTGACTCCAGCACTAAAACACAGACACTAGCTTCCCAATTAACACCAAGGTATCCTGCTCCATTACTTTGAGGCTTTTCCGCAAAAAATAAACTAACATGTACAAAAACACTCGGATCAAAAGCAAAAGCATAAAATTTATAAATTATTCGCAACGTGATTATACTCCTTTGTGCACATGTATAGACTCGAGACATTGAGCCCATTGAACATGAAACCTGACATCAATGAAGCCGAAATAATTACTCCTCTTTGAATAGTTTTTTTAAACGTGAAACCTTCAGATCTCGTCCTTGTATGAAGATAAGCATTTGAAGAGCACAACGAATCAAAACTTGCAGTCGTCGTTGCTAAAAAAAAAAAATAAAGCAATTTTGAAAACACTCATAGGAGCAGCAAAGATAAGAACCTGAATGCATTGTTTTCAATTTCAATTTTTTAACCAACCTTGCAAGAGAGACTACACTGAAAACAGAAATAATGAACCAGGGTTATATTCAAATAATTTTCATTCAACTCAAACACAATTAATGAAACGTATTTTAAAGTATTAAATTCCACACTGTGTTAAAATGTTACAGAAGTGAAGATACAAGTCATGATTTCCACGCAATTATTGTGCGAGTGCCAAGTTGTCTCTTTGAGTTCTGTCTGGATAGTCCATAGGTACAAACAACAAGTGGTCCAATCTTGCATTTTATTCATTTTATTACGTGTGAGGATTTACTCATGTGATTATTCGATTTCTTCGCATAGATTAACATGCACATACATTTAATGTCACTACAAAAAACGCTTTCGGTTTTGAAGACCCCCCCCTCCTCATATTTTGATCCCTGCTGCAAAAACGTCCCAAAAGATTGAACAACTTGAATAGAAAAAAATTCATCATTCATCTTATTCACCCGACCTTGCTCCTTCATACTACCATTTGCACCATAGTTTACAGAACCATTTGGATGGATTAACTCACTCAAGCCTTGAAGAGGCTGAAACTAATATGTCAGAGTTTTTCTCTTCGGAAACGAAAGAGTTTTTAGAAGTGAAATTGGAAAGTTCTTACGTAGATGGAAATAGTCCCAGATAACCATGGAAACTAAATTGATAAATAAATTTAAATTGAATGTAAAATTTGATCACTCTTTTTCCATTTAAAATAGGGACAAACTTGGTGGATGACTTCATATCATTCGTCGTCCTGACCATTGAAAAAATTTATTTCTTATGCGTACCCTCAACGTTAGAACGACAAATCCCATCGTCGTGTGAAAGTTTCAGTGCAAGTAAAACGCATCAAATTAAGGTCAAATTGTAACAATTGAGTGAGGCTACGAAAACATCTCTGGTGAGTGGAGAGACAATGATACGAAAGTGAAGTTAGACGAACCCTTTCCAGGTCACGATGAAGGCTGCTGATGACATCGTCCTTCTTGCTCATTTGCCTGAGCTGCTCAGTCATTTCTTCTCTCATGGCCTCGACGCGCTGCTGCCGCTCGCTGGCCTCGCCCTCCTTCTGGGTGAGCTGCAGCAACACAACACGCCTTGTGAAGCACTGCCCCTCACCCTCAAAGCACAGAAGGCACCAACAGGCACCAACAGACACCACCATCTCAGATAAAGCGTTAAACTTTAGCACGATCGGCAAGGACGCACACACCAGAGCTGCATACTGATCCAAGCAGTAGCCACAAGCTAACTTAGGAAGTCAATTAGTCCAAGCGAGTTCAGTTTTATTCGTGAAATCGTCAAATTTATGACACACATGTCGGTAGCTCAGAATAGAACACACGTGAATGAAATCGACAATAAGGTTTGGGTTTATTTCTTACCTATTCCAAATACGAATTCCAATAACGCATTAATAACTCCAGGAGCTAATGCTTGACTGAGCTTATTTTTTTCCACTAACCAAAGAAAATACTTCTAGCATAGTTGAAATAATTTTCATTCAAAGCGTAAATGAAACTTGAAATAATATCTCATTTGAAGGAAACAAATTCAACTGACAATGCTTTTCGACACTTTACTTCTTACTTAATAATTGAAATATGTAATCAACCAGCATAATATTCACACACTTTTTGAAAATAATTAACGACTGTAGCAGTTTACCTAATTGTAAGGAATACTCTCAAATACTATGTATGTACCCATGAGATAGGAACTTCTACATCATTCCTTATTATGAGACGACTACCAAAATATATGCAGTGCACATAAATGAAGGATTAATACATCTCCTATTCCTTGACGGCACGAGTCAGCCCTCACAAGGTACAAAGAGCACGAAACAACAGTTGTACTTTGATGTTACACGCGCACCCAATCTAAACTACTTCCTTCCACGCGCGCAAAAATGTGCGAGTCTTTTACTTCTCGTCGGAGGTTGTCCATGTCCTGCTGCACGGCGGTGGCGGTGCGGTCTCTCTGCAGCAGCTCCTCCTGCAGCTGACGCACGCGCGTCTGCAGGCCATCAATCTGCTCCTGCAGCTGCGCCGCATCAGCACCAGCGCTCTTGTTCCCTGCGCTTCCGTTCAAGCTAAACACACCTGTACACCAAATTACAGTTATTATTTTTGTTATCCCAATATAGTTGAAGAGAGCTTTCTAAACAATATACATACATACTTCTCACTGAATGGAATATCAGACAAGGGCAAACGAATACGTCGTTTTGATGTACATCCTCATCAATTGCTACCATACTGAAGATATCGCGCATTAATTACCAGAATATATTTGCTGCGCTTACCATCACGTTCCAAGAAATTGAAGAGGAAATAAATCATCTTCCTAGCAAAGTACACAAAATCAGGCTGAGCTGTGCTCGCCACAAGACCAGTAAGAAATAGTTTTGTAGAAGAATGTGCACTTAGCCTGTAGAAGAGAAGAATAGCGTTTTAATGGAGTTACGAGATCAGAAGGCTCAAGGTATGACTGACTAAGACTCATAGTATTACTAGAATTCCAACTTAGACTCCTTAATATGCACTATAAAATTATCATACAATGAAGAGTACATAAACTAGCTAAAATTAATCATCATTGTCACTTGACACACGAATAAGGCCTTTGAATCAATAATTTCGATAAATCAATACAAGGTAAAACTGAGCCAATCAAAGCTGAGTTTTCACTATTGCAAGGATTGCAGTATGGTTGTTTCATGCATTCCCAACTTTGATTTTCAATCTATTTTAGCTATTTGGTAGAATGCGTCACGAAAGTCGCACTTGCAGCTTATGAAATCTTCAAGCAATGCAGTCCAAGTATTGAATTGAAGAATTGGAATCTGATAAAAAAGTTTCCATTCCAATTCCGTCTCCAACATTCTTAGGAGTCTGACTCCGACTCCACCAAAAACCTCCGACTCCACCAAAAACCTTCGACTCCACCAAAAACCTTCGACTCCACCAAAAACCTTCGACTCTTATGACTACGACATTGCACCTCGGATTCTAATTCCATTTAGTTTTCTAACGTCGTGTAACTAAAAATGACATCTACATTGAAAATTTCATTTTCTAGCACAATGCTCCCATTTTGGAAGGCCGTAGCAGTGTTTCATAAAAGGTAATAGGTCTGCCCGAAGATTTGGTACTAGAGCTGTTAATCCATCAATGAAAATTTCTCGACTTTAATAAGGCCCAGTCACTTTGCAAAGCAAATTTCCACTATTTGAATACTTTACAATGCGAGTCATCTTTCATAAATGAATGAACACTTAAAACATATCTTACAGTAGATGAAAAGCATCATAAGAGTTATTTTGAAGTAGAAAAACAGTAAATTTAATTGTTCTTTATATTGGAATACTATGACATATCTGAAAAATTTCAATTTTTCTTTGTTTTCTTACACCAGTGTTCTGAAAACAAAGCCGAGGGCAAGAATTAATCTTGTAACGCGATTCAGCAAAACAACAGCACACATACACATCGGTACCTTGCAAAGCCAGCGGCGGCAGCAGGGCCGCCATGATACCATTCGAGGACCCAGAACTGGGCTGCTGCTGTGGCTGCTTGTTGGGCGACAAAGAAGCGTCCAAATTGAGAAGATCTAAAGTACTGCTGTCCTTATCGTCGTTGCTGCGGTGATGGTGGTAGTGATGGTGCTCACTGTATCCCTGCTGGTGCTGTTGCTGCACTTGCTGTAGGGTGTTGGTGGTGCAGGGCAGTGTGTTGCTGATGGTGTTATTGGCAACGTTAGCCGTGTTGACTGTGACGCCAGTGCTGGGGTCCGTAGGAAGAGAGGCGGAGCCGTCGTCTGCTTCAGGGAAGGCCAGGTCACAGAGCTGCGTCAGCTCCGACATGGCTGGAGCAGAACGGTTGCTGAGAGCAGCCTCCAGCTGCGAACATCGGTTCGAGTACTCCCTCAAGCTCTGATCACAGAACCAGGATGATATTAGTTCAGACGACAAGACGTTTCATAGTAAAGTTCCGTAAGGAAAATCAATACAAATAACAAATGACACATAAAATTTACTGGTTCAATCTTCACTAACGCGCAAACAATATTATATCAAGTATGGAAAATAAAGACATTAGAAAACACAGTCGCCAGATATGGAAATTACAAGTGTTCAAGCGGTTTCAGTCTACGGTAAGGTTAATAGGGAAGAGTTCACACGGGATAAAAAATTATGCTACACTGGAAGGTGGGAACACTCAGCGATGAAGATACAAATAAATTACGGGATAACGTGAGAATTGGGCAGCCATCACAAATGGTAAGAATGAACATGAGTAACAAAATTGAGAGCATTCGTGCAAACCTGCAAAAACCTGCCTCAGGCTGAATAAGTCTGGCCATCGACAGCAATGAGTGTGGAAATGCTGCTCCACATACACAGTAATTAGGCGCTAAGCAATTCGGGGATTCTTTTGATATAGCGGTATGCTCTCGTGGTACCTCTAAATATTCAATTGTACATTACTATCCTGTCTTGCCTACCGTCATAATTAGGGTAAAGTTCACCAGCACATTTTTTCACGGATCTACTTTATTAAAAAGAAATTTATTTAAACAAGATAATAAAGTTGGCAGAGGTTACACGGGTACGTTTGCAGGACCACTGAGCCAGCGATACCACTGACATGAATAGCAGCACCAATAAAGGAATACCTGTCTTTTTAGGCAGCTACAACATATGGATTAACCTTTTAAAACCAAACAGACATTAAATAAAGTGTCAATCATAAAAGCGCATTCTTTTAAAGCTGAAATGAGCCATGATACTCAGGCATGTGTAGTTGAAGCATTGTTGCTGTGTCTTAAATTGAGCCACGTCCAATGACTTCATTTTTTAAAAGTGTTTCAGGAAATAAAAATTACACACAGAAAATATATCAAAGAACTTTAGCTCGTAGTTTCACAGCGCAACTTTCACTTTCACGATTCAGAGGTACCGGCAGAAAGTAAACTCTCCTATAAAAGAATCCTCATATCGCTAAGCACTGAGTTTCTTGGTTAAATATTTTCAAGTTTTTTTCATAAAAGAAACCATCAGGAGGATGAAAAACTAAATCGAAGTGTAATGAAAATGTATGTGTTCGATAAATTGAGATCAATATCAGACGCAGGTTTAGTACGAAAATCGACTTCTCCCAAGAATGTATCTATCCCGGTTACATGATTTACAATTGGGCAAAATTTCACTAGTTGACACTCTAGTGTTTAGTTAAGAAAAATTTGTAGGAAGGAAACTCTTTAGAAGCAAGTCATGACCTGACAAGAAGGTGCGGGCCGGTAAATCGTACACTATACAGTATGGCTCAAGATAATAATCAGTAGTGGTTTTTATCCATATTTCAAGAACGGTTTGAGCTATCGTTCAGAAACTTGGCACACTAGTCGATAATGTAT
>VOMN01012470.1:0-12876 GCA_014899125.1 Orchestia grillus
GCTCGACTGCCCAGACTTACAGGGTAAATATGTTGTACATAACAACTTGAAGCACTTCTTACCGGTTATTTCAAAGGCTATCTTTTCTCCAACCTATAATCTGCAAACGACCTCTCATATAATTTCCTCTGAATTTCACACCAACCAACAGAGCTTAGATTGATATTCCCTTGTGATGTGTGCGTGAACCAATAACTAAGTACTCTGGCTTCGCATTTACCAGTCAATTCTCTTTCTTCGCTACAGACTTATCGTTTTGCCTCGCACATCCCACCACAGATCCACCCACGTGCGCAGTGTAAGAGTCCTTTGACTTACGTATTGACATCCGCTGATCATCATTCAAACTTGTTCAGGAGAGGCATAGTGCAGCCGGTCAGCGGGTTCGTAGGGTGGGCTGCAGGAGGAACAAGCATCCTTCAGGTCGTGGGTTGACCTTCGAAAGAGATATCCTAGAAGCGTGACTACTCACAATCTTCACTGTGTGTAGATGAGAGAGCAAGTTGCTCGTAGTAGCCCGACCATCCTGAAGATCTATCATGCCGTATGCCTGCTGCTATTTTGCGATCTTTGTGTGCTATTTAGTTCTGCTTATGCGAGGTGTTCCCCACCCAATGTGGTCATTGGTGCACGCTCTATTGAGTGCTTTGCTCTCGTGCGCGCCTCAATGCTCTCCCATCTGGAGCGTGTCTGGCACTTTGTCCTGCCTAGTGCATGCGTAGTGCTGTGTTATTTGGCGCGTACGTAGTGCTGTGTTATTTAGTGCGTACGTAGTGCTGTGTTATTTAACGCGTACGTAGTGCTGTGTTATTTAGTGCGTACGTAGTGCTGTGTTATTTAACGCGTACGTAGTGCTGTGTTATTTAGCGCGTACGTAGTGCTGTGTCATTTAGTGCGTACGTAGCACTGTACTATTCAGAGTAAATATGCTCAGTACAGTGCTTTACTACCTAGAGTGTACATCGCCGTTTATTATCCCCACACTGGGCTAAAAATAGATTGTGTTATCCAACGTTAAATGTAGGAGTTTGGTGGCCAATATATGAACATCCTGGTATGACTATTGAGCTGATGCATGACCGAGTTCTAGTTGGGCTTCATTTCCTATAGAATTTTGTCCTAGTGCGAAACTGATGCCAGGATAAACGAAAAGTTCTGATTCCTTTGCAAATATTGACAGCGATGTGCGATGGGATAATATGTATCACCGTTACAGAACTGAGAATGTGTACATGTAATCCACGAGTTGTTCACCTCCCAAACCGTGACTGCATTCACTGTTTAAATGTACTTCATGTGTACATGTAATCCACGAGTTGTTCACGTCTCAAACTGTGACTGCATTCACTGTTTAAATGTACTTCATGTGTACATGTAATCCGCGAGTTGTTCACGTCCCAAACCGTGACTGCATTCACTGTTCAAGTGAAGAGTGTTTTCTTCCGTCGGACAAAACACACAAATTAGGTTCCCATTATGTTTCACGCAGAGAATTTTATTTACAATTCGGCCTTCTATTCGAAAGTAGTGTGGCAACTGATCGTCTTCAGACTCTCTTTTTTATTTGCGTTGATTATTTTGATCAGGCGTTGTGATTTAGCGTGCGCATCGTTGTCACCGAGACGAAAAATATCGCGACTGTGAACGAAACTTGTTCGAGGAAATTCTGCACTGAGTCCTATCCTTCAAATCGTCAACTCGTGATGAAGAAACGTTTTCCGCCGCTCGGGAATTAACTAATGCGCTATTTCCTGAGAACTTGGGAGTCCGATATTGGACAACTTGTGAGGATGATTTCCAAGAAATTGTGACTCCGTAACTGGACAACTAATGACGCTGTATACCTCGAACTTGTGACTCCGTTACTGGACAACTAATGACGCTGTATGCCTTGAACTTGTGACTCCGTTACTGGACTACTCTGGGAGCATTTTTTGAGAATTTATGACCCACTTTTTTGAGAGCTTGTAGTATCTTTATTCGAGAATATAATTTTATTGCATTTATTTCACATCCATTCTGGGTTCATTTTCTATTGAAATTGTATTTTCATTAGTTTTTATTTCCGAAATTTTGTCGGGTACCATTCGTATAGATAATTGAATGACCCTTGTACGAAAACCCTTTCGAATGCACCGGTATAACTCTATACCACCGACACGTAGTCATAGACGACAATACGACACATAGTCATACACGACTATACGACATGTAGTCATAGATGACAATACGACATATGTATAGTCATACACGACTATACGACACATAGTCATACACGACTATACGACATGTAGTCATACACGACTATACGAGTACACACGACTCGTACCCAGATACGCTCTGGGATTCACAGCTCACTAAAATTGTTGAAGTTTGGATTTCCCAGCCGCAGAATCGCTCTCAAAAGCAACCAGCCGCTGAAAGAACTTGAGGCCTCGCATTACTTATGTCCTGATCTCGCTACCAATACCCATGTGGAGCCGTGTAGCCAATCCTTCAATTGGAAGTATTCGTGACTACGCCATTAACTATGTATATTACTGACATAACTTAATGCGTGGTTCGTTGCAAGTGGCCATCAGCTCGACCTCTACTGATTACATTTAATTTGTAGTGAATAAAGAATTGGTAAATTTTGGACCCTACTGCTTAGTGATCTAAAAGTTGAAGGTAGACCTTCTATAGTTGTAAGAACGGAGGAATAACTTGTTTCGTTTCCCATCGTTTGCTTCATGGAGTTATTGATGCCCAAATCTGTGGTAAAATTCCAATGTTTCAATAGCCTTAGCTTACGTTATATTGTATCTAGCCTGTACTATCATCTTGACCAACAGCTCACGTCATGAGAATTCTCACTTATTATAAACATATAGAATAAAACTCCAGTTGCCTCATGTTTCTATTAAATACACTGACTGCCGAGATGCCGTGGGTGGGTAGGTCACTCACACGACAGCAAACTCGACGCCTGTGACTTACTACTGCCATTTCAGGAGCTGCATAGGTAGGCCCTGCGAGAATAGGGCGATACTGACAGCATGTAGCGGTCTGTGTAGGTCAAGGTAGGAGACGCGTACCCTCTCCACTTCCTGCCGTCTCGTTGTGTCCGTTTCACTACGGTGCACAATCTGCGCCAGCGTGTCTTCCTGGACACGCCAGTCTTCCCACTGATGCAGAGGCTCCTAATTTTTTGGTTATTGGCCCTGCCCCACCTAATTACCCCTAAAATCCTGATGCTCCTCCTCCCTAAAAGAAGTATTTACTCGAAACAATCCTTGAAAAGCTGTTTTCTATACAGAATTTTGTTTACGAAACTCTCGATTTTTGACGAACTCCCCCTTCAAAAAAAAATGAAAATAATGAAAATTTGGACCAAAACCTCGTCAGTTGCATCCCTCGCTGAGAACGACCACTTTAATTAATACCTTTGCACTTCAGAGTTTCGCTAGTTATGCTTTTTTGTTGTAGGGATGCCGTCCGGTTAGAATGCGTATTATTGATTTTTGTTCCTGGTAATTTAGTGTTATTTACTTACTCCTTTCATTTGCCCAGCAATAGAAAATGACTATTAATCTTGTGAAAAGTTACGCTTGCATTTTCCTTGTGTCATATTTATTACCGGAATGATATTGAAGAAAGGTAAACTTAAAAATTCATTGATCTCAGCGCAAAGACTGAGATCTATCACTAAAATTACTTGTATTTTTCCATTTTCTTTGGCTACGAAGAAATAAAAAACTGAAGCTTTAACCTAGAAACTAGCGAAAGAGAAGGTTGATTATTTGATCATTTGACACAAATTTCTCTGTCATCGTTCCGCGACTGGAAACAATGCCGATAATTCGTACACCTTTTCCACCTTTTCTGCTTGTCGGTGGAACTTCAGAGCAAGCGCTACTTAAAGTAAAAAATGATAAATTTTTGCTTCTATGCAACTTTTGGTCATTTGCACGAGACGCCAGAGAAATCTGCAGCTTAAATCAAAAAGCATAGACTTGTGTACCTTTTCCCTCGAGCTGATCTCTCCTGTAAGCATTAATGACGAAGTGCGAGTGTGGCATCCTCCGTTTGTTTGCAGCGATCCTTGAACTGATCAGAGCTTGTGCTTGGACCTTTTCTTCCGCTTGTGTGCGCCAGAGACAGAGCTATACCGGGCACCCGCAAAAATGACAAGCCTCAGAGTTCCTCTTTTTCTTATTGCTGGTACTCCTCAGCCAACTTCGTCAAGTTCTGCATGACTGAATGGCGTCTCCATAATGGCCATGTTTGTCCCTCCGATGCTCGTTTCTCACAAATTCTACTTCTCTTTGGACGATGAAATGACGTACGTGAACTTCTATTTTTATCTTTTCAAATGACGTGACCTGGTTATTGGAAGATGTTTTCATGGTTCTGGAGACGCGCATTAGCACGTTTCCTGTGACGATGTTTTTTTTTGCTGAGTGAAATGACAGGGAACGTGGTAACGGGCACAGCAGAGCTGCTTGCCGAGCAATCATCAACTAAATGGAGTTCTTTTCCTTGAAGTTCGGATACGTGGAGATCATCGCGCAGCACGAAACCTTCAGATTCGATGTAAATATTCCCGTCTCCGCCCCTCACTTAACCTTACAGCGACCGAATTGTTTTTACAGTAAGGCTGCATTTAGCCTTTTACAAAGTACTAGTTTAAGTCTCATGTACATTCGCAATAAGATTACATTTAGCTTAATATGAAGAACTAGTTTTAGTCTCATGTACATTCGCAATAAGATTACATTTAGCTTAATATGAAGAACTAGTTTTAGTCTCACGTACAGTTGCAATAATGCTGCATTTAGCTCAGTGCGGACAGCTTACAGCAGCCCTACGAGACGGGCCCATTCAGTGCCTCTGATCTTTTCAGGCCCCAACCTCCAGCATTTCAATGAAAATGGTTTTTATAGTGAGCAGAATGACTGTATATTTGCGATCCTTGGTTTTTTATAGCACATCATATATACAAATATCCGTAACTATAACCACAAACTGGGTCAGCAATTTTTTGGCAGTCACAGACACACCTCTTCATACAGTGGGTAGGTTTATGAAAGAGATAGTATCTGCCCGAATCTGGTTCTTATCTTTTTTAAACAGTACTTTGATCCCGTCGTGTGAAACCCGAAACAGTTTTTCGATTTCTAGATGATTTTCTATTGTTGTTTAGGACTAACACCTACGCCACGACATCATTTTATTGCTAGCATTCCTAAGTTCTCAATATTCATGTTATTTTTTCCTACCAAAATTCAAGTGTGGGATGAATGAGAAGTAGTAAATATCCTTTAGCCTGTATTTTGAATAAATTACGATCTCTTTTTTACGCGCTACAGTCCCCGTGCGTGTTACTACGTCAGCTCCAGCCCCTGCTCATTGGCACCATCATCAAAATTTATTCCTTATTTCCGTGTTTTAAATTCGAATAGTTTTTCTTTTCTCAGCTTTCTGTACGTGGGTCACTCGTGTACAGAGGTATTATTTCTTCGAGCTTGCCGCACGTCATCCATGGGTTAGTGATGTATTTCCCGTCCTAATAGTCAAGTCGTGAGTGTTTTTCGTTTGCCTTTGTTTTGTCGTTGTTTTGTCGTTGTTTTGTAAGTATTTAGCTTTCGAAGAGGTTCACGGAATATTTCCCGTCGCAACGAATTACACTAGGAAGGAAAATTTTCTCTTCTGTCTAATTGTTCCTGCGTAAAACCATAATTTTCAAATTCTTCGTTACTAATCAAAATTGAACAAAAAAGAAAAAAAGTTAGCATTTGAACTTTGCTTCTATGGTAAAGTCAACGAATTTTGAAATTTGTCGAAATCATCAATATAATACCTGTCATACAGAAAATACAGGTACAATTCACCCAAAAGTAGAGCTCCGTAGGAGGAATGGATATTTTCTATCGATGTGCAACAGAAAGAGTTAAGAAACAACACTAAGTTGCCCATAACCAAACTTTTATTATATTTCTCATCTATATCAACGATGAGGCACTCGCATGAGCAGGGATTTTGCGTCCTCGGCACCTCTGCGGCTGCTGCAAGCCTTTGGATTTAAGCTAAAAACTGCGAGAAAGAGCACGCACGGCAGCGTAGGAAAGAGCGGGCACGGCAGCGTAGGAAAGAGCGGGCACGGCAGTGTAGAGCAAAAGAGGGCACGGCAGTGTAGAGCAAAAGAGGGCACGGCAGTGTAGAGGTCCTCATGAGAAAGTCTGTTAAGATTGAAGCTCGCGATCCAAAACACGCAGTGCCTCGTTTTCTGAGCATTTTCTTCAATGCGCTGCTGGATGTAACCAGTCTAAACTTCTGCGCTGCGTTGAGCTCAACTTCAGCGTCTTTTCTTAATTTGAAACGTGTTAGCCTGTAACTTCTAATTTGAATATAAAATTCTACAGTTAAACACGTAAACTGAACAAGCTTTTGGTCAGGAACCGTAAAATAATTGTCCTTGTTCGAGGGTCCTCATTTTGTTAAGGTTGAAGTTGAAATAGAAAGCTTGACTCGAAATATAATTGTGTTGAGTCATGAGTATATATCTACTCCAAAGGGAGCTTCACAGTTTTGCGCCGAGCCTGCAAAAGTGAATCAATGGAAACTCGGGGGAACTAACAACTCCACAAAAATTTCCTTGAGTTCTGCAACCTCAGAATAATTACTTATTGTCGATTTATTTGGAGTAGTTTCCTTCTGAATATATTTATGGTCAAATTGAAGTATTATACTTCCAGCAATACTGTCTACTTTCAAGTGATAAAGTTTGTGTTTGAAAGTTTGTGTCAGTATTGAAATTAACTCACAAAGTTTCTCCAGACCTCGACAATACCATCCTTGAAACTTCATTCCTCGATAGGCAGACGTACAGCCTTGCAGGTTGAATCTTGTTAGCTCAGTCTGGAGGCATTGACATACAATGCAGTTCATGACCCAGCACACCACAGCCTTCTCAAGTACTCCCTTTTTGCTGCAATTTCTGGTCTGTTTGTGTTATTTTTTCTCGCTGGCACGGAAATATAGGCAGCGTAATAGGAGAGGCTGCTCTCCTGTAGCTTGACGATGATGACCGATCTAAGTGGAGGTCAGTTTATCGCATAATTAACTCAGTGAGGACGAGAGGACTTCGTTAAGTTTTTTGTGCTCAGTTAGATACGAAAGTTCAGGAGCCGGAATATACCGGAACATCTCGAAGACCATAGCTTACAGTTGACCTAACTAAGTTACAGGATGCTTTTTTTATGCTCGTCCCTGAATCTGAAATTCATACCTGAGCTCCGCATCTCTCTGCCCGTCATGGATGAATTATTGAGCGTGGTGAGCTACCGCTGCTTAGAGCAACATGTATTATGTGTGCTCACACTGCCTGAGTACTGCTGCTGCTGACACTGTGGAACACAAGCCAATTTGATTCTTAGGGGAAAACTCGTGTAAGTCAAACAACACTTAAGAATTTTATGAGGTTCATTTCATTTTGCAGTATCTCCTATTTTACCAATGCCACTTATCCAAGACTAAGTCATGAGAATTTAATTAGTCTATTCTCTCGTGCAACAATAGATAAAATATTTATCGCCTGTCAGGTGTACGAACATTCGGAATGTGTTCGGAAGAGAATCTGTAGATCATAAAATATTACTTCATGCCCCACATTCACGTTCAGGTATCGTGAAAAATTTGTCTATGAATACGCAGGCTGGGTGCATCCTAAATGCCTGTTGGCCATCAAAGCTGGCCATCACAAAGTGCGGTTATCAAATTAATTTATTTTACGTGCGTGACGAGGAATTCCAAATTCAATATTGGGTGTACGTTATCTGTGAAAATTTATTCACGTCTAAACGAAAAATAACTGCTAATAATGTACTCCAACACCGTTATCTATTTATTTCTATCGTTCTAAAGTGATCACTTTTACTTCAGTGTACCGTTTTGCTAAGCGTTTTAATTAAGTAATTATCTTACATGCCTTACGAGTAATTCACGCAAACCTTTGTCGGTGAGCTCATGGCAATTGTAGGAGTTTTCTTCAATAAAATTTTTTCGGTTCATTAGCCCTCTCGATTTTCCTGGGACATGTAAAAATATATGCCTCAGATACTTTTAACTAGTTTAGCTGGATGTACAATATTCGTTCCTAAAACTCATTCATGTAGATTAAATCCGATATTTATACTATGAACAATCACTGCATTATCGTTTGACTCACAAAAAAATTTATACGTCTTCTGATACGAAAATACATATTTTTAGGTGTATGAATCAATCGCGTGAATCCAGGTTCTAATTAAAAGCTGTGACGTGAACAAGGCAAACCCAAGAATGACGCGGCTTACTTTTGAACGCGGGCTTAAAATAAACGGTGAGTTCAATGCTTCTGTGAAGTTTTTTCCTTTGTTGCTTGCACGCTGCTTGCTTAGATAAATGTTACGGTTTGCTGAACGTCTCTTCAGGTCATAATTGTAAGCTGCCTGTTTTCATTCTCTCGACGGGCTTCTCGTCAATACCACGAGTGCCATATTTTGTTCAATGTATTGAGCGTGTGTCTGGTGATTCTATCATCCTTGGTTGACTACTTCTTCTAACCCGAGATGTGCGGGTGCATTGCCTCGGGAAGTAACTCTTTCAGAAGAAATACACCGAATGCCAAAGAGTCAATTGGCTAAAACGAATCCCCAGTCTCACTCCCATTTTACGTAATTGTTTCAAGTCGCAGAATTTGGTTTCTTTCGCTCGCACCCACTGAACCTAGTCAGTGCCAAGCACAGTGGCTCTGTTGATGTGGCGCGTGTGATGAAGGTATCTCTCAGTTCGTACGCTAATTCAGCCTTTTTAGTTTTATGTTGCTTTAGGAAGGATGAATTCGGATTTTGTTCCTATTAAGGCTTTAAATACTAACGCTTAAATGTTCTATGGAGTTACTTGAATCGACGAATAAAATAAATAGCGCTGTGGAACAGTACTTTGTGTACGTGTGATAAATATAATTCTTACTACTGCTAGCAAATTTGTGCCTGTTTCTACGAACGGTGGCGTGATCTGCTGATTGGTCGGGAAGAAATAAGCTGAATGCTTGGGCCTCGCTGAACGATCAATAAACGTCAGGTGGAGTGCTACAAATGCAGCGTTAGTGAAGCAAGGGAAACAAGCGACGGCTGGTGGGCCACGGCGCTGCTAGGAAGTAGGAAGACAACTGAAGCGCAGCCGATTAGCAAAACAGCTCTGAAAATCTCTCAAAAAGACAAAGACCAAAAAGACAAAGTTGCATGCATTGTCGTAAAAATGATAACTAAACAAAGCCATTCGTTTACGTATCACAGCTCCGCTAAGCTGCAAAGAAAACATACCTGCACAGGAGGCAAAGCTGCAAAGAAGATGAAGCTACAACGTGAACAAAGTATCACAGAAGATAAAGCTGCAAAAAATATAAAATTACTAAAAAGACGAAGACAAGTACGACAAAGCTACAGAGTACACAAAGTTACCCAGAATATAAAACTGATAGAGAGATAAAGTTGCTAACAAACCAATGACAGAATAAGATCAAGCTACAAAGAAGACAGCTGAGGCCCCGCCACCCGTCTAAGTATATCAACCAGCCCTGCCTGCCCCTGCCTGTATCCTCTGGCGCGGACCTGCAGCACGCTCTGCAGGCCGCTCAGCTCTGCGAGTTACTCTGAAGGCGTGAGCACGGCAGGACGTGGGCGCGCCGGGCATGGTGCAGGTTACTGTGTCAATTGTGCGGGAATTTGTGAATTTGTCTGTGGTTGCTTCTAGTGATACTGAAGTCATGGTGGAAATTGTTGATCAATTTCCCTGTCCCTAATTTCTGGGGTGCTGATGGAAATTGTGCGCAAATTTTCGTGTCTCCACTTCTACAATAGTATTCGTGATGCTGGTGGAAATTGTGCTTGAATTTTTGCGTCTTCACTTCTAGCGGTACTGTGAAGCTGGTGGAAATAATAGAAGAGCTTTCGCGTCTCCGGTTTTGGCGTTGCGGTGGCACCAGCGAAAATTGAACGGGAATTGTCCTGTCGTCGCTTTTACAAAGTGTTAGAAAATGTCCAACATGACAACTACCGAATTGATTTTGAAGTCGGTGTTATTTTTTGCGTTCTGAAATTTTTGATGGCGTTGTTTCGATTCCCAATGTGGTGCCTGCAGTTTCAAGAGCAATAGAGCATCAGCAAAAACTTCTTTAGTTACTATTTTTCCGTTAAGTCTTGAGTAGAAATGATGATGAAAGAGTAAGCGTACTTGTGAAAGACGAAAATTAACAAACCCTCCCACACAAAAAAATAAAAAATCTACCTATCCAATAAATTGTTCACCACGTTTTCTACAGAATTTGATATCCAGGTTGACAATCTGTCGCACTTCCCCTTGAAAAAGAATCTAAAATAACTGGACAATGTCTGCTGAAAGTGCCATCAAGACCGCTGCTCTAGTAGAGGCTGGGTGCGCATGTCAGGACCGCCTGAGCCCATTTGCCTTATTGCACTCACTCGAGTGGCGTGATCTGCGTGCTGCTGGTGAGAAACGCTTGGGGTTCTCTGTGTCTAGGCCCCCTCCACACTATCAAACTCTCCGTCAATCACGAACACACCAAAATGAAAACAGAAATACAAACTCTTCTGAATCGTGTCCAGACTGTGCATTCGGCCGCTTGGAGTTGTATGAGTGCAGATTGTAAACAAGCAACGCTGCTCCTGGAATACGTGTACTGGGATAACGTATGCTAGTGTTTAATTTGATTTCTTGACAGTTGTTGATCACGTAGGTGTTATTCTTATAGAAGTAATGACGTTTTTTCTCGTGTTTGAAAAATTTGAAGCAATCGATCTTCATTGCCAACTACTATTCGTGCAGTTCCCAGCTGCTATATATGATAAATTAACTAATCCTTAATTAGAATAAGCTCGACTGACTATATTAAGCTATTTAAAATTAATAAATAACCAAAATAATAGTTTTCCCATAAATTGAATATTTCTTAGCTTTAGAGTCACAATACCCTAATGCTAAAGAGATAATATAGTCAAATAAATTTAGCACAAAAAAGTAGCTACGAACATAAATGAGAACCCCAAAGTTTTTGTTGATCGATTAATTAAATAAGGCAGCTCACGAGCCACAATAACGTCCACAATACATGAAAAAGCGACTGCTCGCTCTTTTAATGAAAGATTGTATTTGGAGTTTTCAAACTCTTTGGAAAAACACAAAAACATCGAAAATTGCCCCCAGCGCAAGATGTGACGCAAGATGACGGAGGCGCAGTAGGAGCAGGTGCTGCAGCAGGGGACGTGCGGCGGCATGCCGAGTTCTCTTTAACTAATGACCGAGTCCCCTACGAGCTCTGAAAATAACATTCTTGAGCTCCATTAACGCTAAGCTCCTGCGGCCTCTGGGAGCGTTGGAAAAGTGTAACTTCCGATGACGCACTTCACCTTCCAATTTAGGCATCACAATAATTTTTTTTGTTTAATCATTCATATGTCAATAAGTATGAATATATCTCAAGTGGTATTTTGTTTATTCATTCATATGTCAATAAATATGAATATATCTCAAGTGGTATTTTGTTTATTCATTCATATGTCAATAAGTATGACTGCATCTTGAGAAATAGTTATGCCTATTCATTCGTACGCCTGTAGGTATGAATGCATCTAAATAAATATTTTATTTATTCATTCATATTTCAATATATATGAATGCTTCTCGATGAAAAGCACGCTTATCTCAACAATCATGTGTTTTATAAATGATGCATCTCATGTATACCCTATGTATATTAGGACCATCTCATTAGGAATATCTCAGTCACACATTACGAATATCTCGCTCATGGATTCCTGACTCATCGCTCACGTAAGCGACTCGGAATGCTCCCTCATTTATATTCATTCCGCTCCCTCATTCATATTCATGCTTTTTGTGGGCCTGGACGCATCCTGCGCAGTTTACCCTAGCGCGAATTGCGCCTGCGCTCCGGGTACTTGCGTTTCAGTGTACAGAACCTAAGATGTTCGAAAACTAGTGGTGCAACTCGGACAGTAGAATCAACAACCCAAAAGGAAGACTTTTTCACAGATAAGGAAAAGTTCAAACATTCATAGTTTCCGAAATATCGAAACGTAAAGAAGACCGTATTGACCCGACAGATGGATAGAACGCTTTGGGTTACTCCCTTGGCCAGTGAGGTCTCCAGATTTGACACCTTTGAGCTTCTACCTCTCGGGCCGCATGAATAGTTTAATATCTGAAACCCAAGTGGAGACAGAAATAGATCTTGTTGGAAGATCGTTGACGCTGCAGGGCTCTTACACGAGTTTTTATCGTGTCCGGGAATCGTTTCTGTGTACGAATCAAACCTGCATTGACGCAGCGGGAGGACGTTTGAAACACTTATTGTTTTTCTAATTCCGGAATAAAGTTCATGCAATCAAATAACCTCCATCACCTACGACTCTCACCATAGTTAGACCTTACTCAACTTTGAAGTTCGATATCTCAAAAACGATGGAAGTTTTTTAGGATTTTTATAACTGCTGTCTATGTCTGCGTCAGTAATTTTCAAACACCCTGTATAATGATAATGACAATAATAGTTTAATTTTAATTGATCTAACCTCTGCAAAACGTGCAGATGTGATACAAAGCTCACTTAAGAAAATGTTGTACCGTTGTCCTACACGTATCCATGTCAAGAGAAATTTAATATCAAAGGCGAAATTATTTCGCACAAAACTTGGGATTTCATGCAACATGTGACCGTATCAAGCGATGCATTTTTTGGATTATTTTGATAACTTATCTTGCATTATGTATCTTAAACTAAGCTGAACAAATTTTATAAACATAAAAATACAT
>VOMN01012472.1:0-30936 GCA_014899125.1 Orchestia grillus
TGGTCAGTGCTTAACTAATTTAACTATGGTCAGTGCTTAACTAATTCAACTACGGTCAGTGCTTAACTAATTTAAGTATGGTCAGTGCTTAACTAATTCAGCTGCGGTCCACGCCTTTAACACACAACCATGTCCACATCGACAGACTCACGTCGTACGGGCAATCGCTGTCGGTGCGTCTGACGTGGGTAAAGCTGAGGGGCGACACGTCAGGGTGGGCGCTGCATGGTCCTGACATCATCCTCGAGGTGGGTGTAGGTGTCCCATTCCCTTATCAAAAATCGCGCTCGGCATTAAGGTCAATCGCGGTGACCACCCCCGTACTCACGGTGGTCTCAGGCCCAAAACTGTGTAGCGGTGGCGAAAAAATGTCACATTTCGGCCAGGCATCAAATGTGCAGCCCCTGCGCCGCCAAGGCCCTGACATGCACACCTTCAACTCCTACTCTGGCCTGCCGTAAAATGCGGCCACACGGGCCTGGCGGGGCTGCCCTGCGCAGCCTCTGCGCCGTGCGGTTCTGTATAAACGACGAAGGCCGCGTGTAATTTGCCTGCCGTGAATGTGCGCCGTTCTGCGTAGCCACAAGGAACGCTCGGCCTACTATTGAATTGGTGCGGCGATTTGCGCTGTCGTGGGCCTTACTGCCGTGATCACCTGCGATGCAAGGCGTAATAATTTGTAACTGGGTTGCCTAGGCATCGTAGACCCTCTTCACCCGAATGTGATGGGGCTGATAGATTTGAAGATGAAGCGTTTTATGTGTGCTCGCATTTCAGTTTTTTCTTGTAATCCAGCATGTTGCGTGATCCTGTCTGAAGTTCCCAACCCTCTTTTTCGCTAGGCCACTTGCTGAAAGTTTTTCTGGCTCAACCCTGAAGTAATGAGTAATCAATAACATCAAAACTCTGGTCAGTACTTGACCAATTTAATCCTGCTTTCAGGCCCAATTTTATAGGCCTCATGGACCTACTTGTATAGGCGTATAAACCTGAAAAGAGTAGAACTCATAACAAGATAAAATTTGCGTTGGATTAGCAAAAGAGTTTTACAAGATCAGTCGGCGTTGTCTGGAGGCCTGTCCTGAAATTCAAGGCATTGAGAAGTAACGCAAGTCCGGTAGCAAAAAAATGTTTTGTATGGAAAATAAGAACTATGGAAAAGCCCTCCTAATTCCTTCTACTTGTGCCGGAGCGTGGCTTGCCGATAGTGAAGAGTCAGCTTGCAACACCTTTTGTAAAAATATGAAAGGTATTTTTTATTTTTTTGGAAAACATTTTTTGCATACTGTATTTTATGAAAATTTCATGACTATAGTGACAGGTAGGATCGCAAAAGCCAGGTACTATCGTAAAATATTAGTCCTATTTGAACTCTCCTTTTGCAAGCCTGAAAGTACGACTTTAATTGATATCTGAATTTTCACGCTTTTTTAAGTTGAGAATATATGTATTTTGATTGGAAATCTTGCTGGACCAGGGTGGAGGCTACCGCATCGCTCAAGGCTACGGCACCCACAAAGGCAGGGACAACGCGCGCATCAACATCCGGCTGCACGAGCACGGCTGGTATCATTTCCCTAAGGTAACTTGACTCACTGTCTTTACCATTATTCTTGGTAAACAATTATCTCCGGATTATCATTATTTTTACTCCTTACTGCCATACGTACAGAATTTGATGCGCTCAGTATGACTAATTTTATTTAAGGGTTGTATTGGTTTTAGCAGAAATCCAGCTTACAAATTGGAAATATTTTCATACTTTTTTTCTTTTGTATGTTGCATTAATGTGCCTCCGAGATATACAATGTATAATATAAACTAAGTTGGTCAACTAGGAAAGCATTTTGGCAGTAAAGTGTGAAATATGGAGGGGACAGCTTTGGTGAGCGCACCCCTAGCGTTTCCAAACTTGAGCCGACGTCGTGGTCTCCCTTTCTACTGTGGCGTACATGCCGTGATAGTGTTATTTTTTGTCCTTAAAACGTGAACGCATCTAGGCTATTTTCTTTAAAAATGTTCAAGCCTTGTTTGAGTGGTACTTCGATGTTAGTGGTACCGAATTAACTGAGGCTCAGACCGTCTGTTTTCTCAAGGAAACATTCCAAATTTTGTTTTAGCAGGTCGTGAGTGATTAAGGCCCAGACCGTCTATTTTCTAAATAACTTTTCCGGCGTTGATTGAGTGGTACCTCAATGTGAGTTGAGCGTGGGGGATTTAAGACACTTCTTTCTCTTTTCTTTAAAAACTTTCCTGTGTTGTTTAAGTTCTACTTCGGTGGGTGCTACACGAGAGCGACTTAATGAAAGCGAGAAGACATTTTCTTCAGAGGAGACCGTTCACTTTTTGGACCGACTTTTCCCTATGAGACGGATTAATTTCAAATTTGGCTCACATTTGGAGCTCGATGAAAGGAACACATTTTGAATATGGTACGTTATACGAATTTTCTAAGGAAAATGAGATCTTAATAAAAAATGTTTACGATTTCCTAAAAGTTTCTCACGCCTCAATTTGTGCACGAGAACGATGGGGCTGGTCTCATTATATGTGCTTCACTGCAAGCAGCAGATGCTTTTTAGAAGATTTCGAAGAAACAAAAAATTATGGTATTAAAAAAAAATCCACTATTTTTTCATATTTGTCACTGAACTTTCAATTTTTAAGAATTGAAGACATTATTTTATAGCATTTGTTTACGTTGAAATTTCTCGTCGGATAAGTCATGTTTCATTATTGAAGGCCGAGGACTCGAGTTAAAAGCCCTCAAAGTCGAACAAATACTTAGTTCAAGACGAACAAATGAATAAAAAATGTACTATTTATATGGCACTCTTTATGAATTACCAGCAAATCATGAATTATATATACGATACGATGAATTTAAAATCATCTTTGCTGAGTGTTGTGCTGAGTGGGATCCTGTACAGAGCTGCTCTGAGCGAGCGTGAGCTGCCTCCTTATTCTCGTGCTCGAGTGCTGTGCAGCAGCCTCAGCGAATTGACTCGAAATATATATATTGTTTTTAAAATTCAGTCCATCGTTTGCGGATAAAGTGATATTTTTCTCTTTCTTTACCCATAGCGCAGTTTTGCAGGTACAGTTTTCAAATTTTGTTATGTTATGAAGTACGCATCAAAGAACATTTTGCGATGGAAAACACATTTTCGAAGATTTAAACAAAACTCGACAGAGCTCTTAAGAAACTTTTCAGCTTCGATTGAATAATACATACTTTGATGCTTGCAGGACGTGAGCGACCTGCCTCTACACATGAACCCCCGGGACTACCAGCTGGGGGAGGTGACCAGGGCCGAGATGGTCCAGGTGCTGAGTAGCCTCAGCAAGCTGATGATCAGGGCACGCTACCACACCGTCCAGGTCGAGGGCATGTAAGTCCAGGGCTGCTATCTGCACATTAGTGGGGCTCCAGGCCTTCTCTTCTCTCTTTTTCTGTTAAAGGAAAGAAATTTAACTTCAATCAACCTTACTTACAGCATGTTTTTAAATGCTTAAGTATAACTGACAGGACGCAATGACGGCTACGTCCGGTAGAACAGGTACCCACTTGATCACCTGGGGGCAGCTTGGAATGGTGAGCTGAAATTTTCTTTCCCGAGGAAAGCACTCCGTGACCACCTGAGAATCAGCATTGGCTCTTGCATTGTTTAAGGTTCTATAAAATATTCGAGGATGAAAAAGTTTAATCTTTGTTCTAAACGTGTTTTAACACTGGTTATAGTTTTACAACCGGTTTTATCATCAATTCTAAATGGATATGTACAGATGCGAAATATTTGCATCCTGGAGAATGAGGTAGGAAATAATAATGCACTTCTGCCTCACTTTACACGCATAATAATCAATACGAGACAGCTTCACTGCTATTGAGTTTCTTCATGAATATATGCAGTAATTCAAAAATTCGTAAAACAATGGCCATCAGAAGAAGAGTGCAAGATTTTAAGACTAAAGTTTTGAACTGGAGCTTCTCATTCTCTTTCATCCAAGGCACATCATTGAATGTCAGTTTAACCAAGGAGACTTGTGCAAACTTCTGCTGCTGTTATCAGCAGCTTTGATGCGATGGTGTGGTGGTGTGATGCCGACGTGCGTTGGTTTCCATGCCATCCCTGTAATTTTTATATAAAGAACCGTGCATTATGTTATGACTACTATGCTGTGTTTAAAATAAGAGCAACTTTGAAGAGTTACCGAAACAATTAAAGTGGAATTTTTTTTCACGAAATAATCATGACTAAATCTAATTCAATCAGCTATTAGCGTTCTATCAAGGCGTTGAAAATGTGCAATTCTTCCTACATGCATTTTCGATGCTGAATTACGAATCATTTCACATGACAATGTTCTGTGCCACATTTTATGCTCAATTCGAATTTACCAAAAAACATAGCTTGCATGACTGCTATTTCATAACGTTGATGTTTCCACTTGAGTGGCAAGGTCGTTATTAAAACGATGTTTTTCCCCCCATCGCCAGCTTTCCATTGATGGAACGATAGACTTTTATAGTTTAGCGTTAAATTCTTATAATTTCGTTCAAACCTATCATGAATATGCTCATTAGTGCCTAAATTCTAAACGACTGTTTGTGCGACACTTTTTTTCAATTTTGGAATAAGTTGATCCTTTTAAGGTTGATGTTCACTATTACGACCCCTAACCCCTCCCTCACTCTGCCGGGGCGCAGCTTGCACGGAGTGGCCCTGGAGTACGGCAAGGAAGGCGCCTCGACCACCACACTCGTGACGGGTGCTGTGGAACGCTGCATCTGCCCACCTGGTCAGTGTGTGGTGGTGGGCTGGATCTGCCCACCTGGTCAGTGTGTTGTGGTGGGCCGCATCTGCCCACCTNCACCTGGTCAGTGTGCTGTGGTGGGCTGCATCTGCCCACCTGGTCAGTGTTGTGAACGGTTGCATCTGTCTGTATGCTCAGTGTGTCGTAGGAGAGTATGAGTGTAGCCTTAACTCAGTTTTCTCAGTTACTGACGAGACTTGTTACGTTATAACCCATAACAATTAATTTTTAGCGGTCAATCTCTAAATGACTTACGGGAACCTCGTGATGGAATTTTTATTGATCCTATGTATCGAGTATAAACTATGGCAAAAAGTTTTTCTTTGCAGCAAATTAAGATAGATAAACTATCACTGTTAGAAGCCGTAAAATTTCATACATATCGTGTTTACTATCAGTCTTATTCATAACTAACAATAGATTTTTTTGCTAGTTGTTATTCTACCCTGCTCGCGCACTTTCATGCTATTCGAATTAAGTTTAGGCCTTTCTCGACGCACGTTGCAGGTTACGAAGGCCTGAGCTGCGAATCGTGTTCACGCGGTTACCGACGCGTCAACAACACGGTGGTGGGGGGCGTGTGCGAGAGGTGCGACTGCAACGGCCACTCCGTCTCCTGCGACCCCTACACTGGCCACTGTGGGGTATGGAGGCTCTTCTATATTTACAGTGTTTTCATTATTTTTCCTATTAAATATAGGTTTTTGATGCATTTTGTCGTTTATTACTACGATAAGGAATTTTGAACTTGATTTTTTGGAGGGTGTTTCTTCGAACGGGGTTAGTTTTATAGAAAATGAGAGTCGTTACACATGCCAAGGCAGACTGCCATAAAGAAGTGGCTTGTATATTATGCCTACGTGTCTACATTTAATTTAAAAATTTCATTTTACTTCTCTTACGCTGTGCTCCTAACATTAGAAATGATTGTAATACTTGACTTCGAAGTTCAAAATACGTTTCAAATTTCCACTATTTCCTGCAGAACATCCCCTTTGTTATTTTTTCACGCCTTTCGTTTCACTTATTCTGTAACTCGTTCCAGAAATTTTACTTAAAAGCTCACATTCACTGAGCTTTGTCTACACCTCATTTCAGCAGTTTCAGCTCCCCTCGACATTCGTTTCCCGTCATTGAGCCACTCTTTCACTAGTCTCTCAAGCATGCAACATTCAGACCTCTTAAAATTAGTTGATCTCGTCCGGCCGTGGCAGGAGTGCCTGCACTACACCACGGGCCCCAGGTGTTCCCAATGCCTGCCTGGATACTACGGGGACCCCACCACAGGGGACCCCGACGCTTGCCAGCCCTGCTCCTGCCCTCTGCCCCTGGCCACGAACCACTTCACCCCCGTCTGCAGCGACCAGGGTATCGCCTACGGCGGCAGGGACAAGTTCGTCTGTGACTGCCCCGTTGGATACGAGGGACTCCAGTGCGAGAGGTACGTGCGCGGAGAATTAAAATAAATACTTTCTGAAAACTCGACTTTCGTTCTGAAAATCATCGCCCGTATTAAGTCGAAGTTATGGAATTGAAGCTCGTGTGCTTGATGCTCCCCCAGTATTTCATTCACTTTTGAATTTATGGGCCTTACTCATTTCTGCACTTTTATTTCACGCTCGATAGCCTCGACGTTGTCAATAAGACAACATCCAACATAGAACACAATATTTAAGATAGATCACAATAAGATTACCTTCACAGGATCATTTCTTCAAGATGCTCACGCTGCATCAGTAAGCAGCGTTTGCAACAGTGGCTGTGAAATACCTTTCCAATACGACCAAAAATGGGACTTTAGTTTCCTTTGGTCACCATTGCAAGGCTTATTCCTGTTCATTGAGCATTGTTGATCTCGTTTGCGCTTGTACACATTGCTTAATTGTACCGTAATAAGGCTTAGTTTAGCCGTGTCTAATTCTGAACGAAGAGAAACTGCATTACGATTTCTGACTTGCACATGTTGAGACAGAGTCTTTCGTTGATCACACATGGTGTTTATTTTGGTCTTCAAGGTTAAATCTTTCACACGTGATGTATCTACGATTTTCATTTTTTATTTTCAATTTAAAACCCTTCAGAGGCATAAGACAAGCCATAGGCGATAGGGTTAGGTTAGTTAGATTTTCTATTTTATGCTATGGGGACTGGTGTTCCAGGAGGCCACTGTTAGGTTACCTCGGCTTTAGCTAAGCCTTCGAGAATTCTATCTTTCGTGCCCACTTTGCTTTTTCTATATTCGTGCATTCTTCTCTGATGACTGGTTTCTTATCTTTTCTTTCTCTTCCTTCTCAAGTAACTGTTTTCATGCCCAGGGAGTTTTGTGTGGGAGAACTCCTATGCATAGATCCCACGTTTTCTGAAGTTCATACTAATTTGTCCTTTCTTTTCGCCCTCTTTGGATCACATTTCATGTGGGCAGGTAGCTTCAAACTAACCAATAGTCTAATGTAATCTTTCAATTTGAGGTCTTTCACTCCTGATGTTGCCATATATTGACAACAATTGGAATAGGGTAAAAATTGATCAGCTCGGTGAATGATTTTATGGAAGGGAAATTTTGTGTTTGTCTTTGAAAGCTTTTTTGTGATCATTAATTAATTAAATGTTTCTCTGAAAAGCATGATATTCGCATTCCAAACAATTAAGCCAAGAGATATATCTCCCATATGTATTTTTATGTTCGGACCTTCAGAATCGCGACTTATTTCAGGTGAACAGAGATGTCGCCAACAAACTACTCGGTTCCTACCAATATTTTTAACTACCACACTCATTTCACAAAAGTTTTAGTAGGAGCTCAATCCCGAAGATTCTAAATGAACTCTTGTCTTATTCACAACCATCATTCACTTGATCTTCAAACTGAACCTTCTGTTTGCCAGATGTGCTGACGGTTTTTTCGGGTCCCCCATGATACCCGGCAACTACTGCCAGCCCTGTGACTGCAACAACAACGTGAACCCTGTAGAGCGTGGGGTGTGCGACCCCATCTCTGGGCGGTGTCTCAAGTGCCTCGGCAACACCGCCGGCTGGCGTTGTGAGAAGTGCATGGATAACCACTTCGGCGATCCCCTCAGGTAGTTTCTTGAAAGTTTCGTCTGATTTTCAGCATGGGTTAGCATGGGATAGTTTAAAAAAAATCAAGGCATTTGTTGCGTATTCTAAAAAATAATGTTGACACACTGTAAGATTATACTTTGCAGAAAATGAGAGCGAACAGCAATAGAATTTAATGTCTTAACGAATAACTGTAATTCTGGGCTTTATTCAAGCATTTTGTTTCCAGTGGGCGTAACTCTTTTTATAAATATAGCAATAAGGTCCGACATCTCTCATGCGTGTTCGACTGCAGCAACGTGGTATTGGTTCTTCTCTCTAAAATTCGTAATTTTTTCGTATGGGACGACTACGTTGCCGTCCTGATCGTCTCTAAGGTGTCCCTAAGATTGAGTTGCCCATGCGCGCTCTCCATGGTGGCAATAGCGATGACGATTGACGGCGTCGTGGTGAAAATATTCGCTGCCAAGCGGATTAAAAATGTTCGATTTTAAACCTTGTCTGTAATCTGCATGTGAAGTTCTTCTAATTCAATCTAATCCTTTATTTCGAGTAAAATGTTTTTGTCATAATTGGTACGTAGGTTTTGTTCATTTGTTAAATTTACTAATATAGTATGGTGACAAAATTTGTCGTGTATGTTTAATTCAACACTCGAAAGTGTTGACGCAGTGAAGCAGCAGCGAGATGCAGGGCTTGGTACGTGTAATAATCATTGCCAGTGACTTCCATACTGGATAAGGGCCAAGAAAATAAGTCCCTTGAATAGTAAGTGCTCAATCGAAATTCAGTTTGAAACTTCCCTTTTTATTGTCTGCTTTGGTACGAGTTACCGTAATGTCATGTGCATTTTGTTCAAATATTTTGCGCTGTGTACGACGCTATGTTCTGCCTGAACACACTTACTATCACAGTGTCAGTTTTAAAGTACGCGTCATTGGAGAGATGTTGAGCTAAAGTCAATGCCAAGAGAACTTCCCTCACGCAGATAAAATGAAGTCCTTTAATTTCGAAGTCGATAGGGAACACAATTTAAAATAATTCACTGAAACAAAAATCGCGTGAGTGAATAATTAATTACTTTAATGTATGAATTAATCCTATTTCCGTAACAGTTGTCTTTGATATTTTTCGTCAGGGGACAGTGCATCCCTTGCGGGTGTGTGCAGCCAGGCTCGGTGGGTGACGCCTGCGACCCAGCCACAGGGCAGTGCCAGTGCCGCCCCCTCTACGTAGGGCGGCAGTGTCACCGCTGTCAGGTGAGCCTCCTCAGCCTGCACCCAGTCTAACTTTCTCGCCAGACCTTCTTTATAATAATGTCTAATTTTAGAATAATATTTACGACCTTCTATATAATAATGTCGAATTTCAGAGTGTTTACTGACATCGTCAGCCAAAATTTGATTATCGAAGGGGCAGCCAAAAAGGTCAACTGGGGAACGGATGAATTCTGTCCGACGGTTTTGGCCCTTCCTTCAGTCGGCTAAAATTAGAGTCTGCGCAGCGTATCTTCAATTCTCATAACATCCCTGCATTTAGGATTAATATTTCTAATGGGTAAAAGTTCGAGCGAAAATACAAATGCTTTGTTCCTATCCACCTTGATTAGAACCTAAGCGCACATAGTGTATATCAAAACGTATTTTAGTTCTTGCATCTGCCATTGTAGTATGATCGATTTCGCTATAATTTTAAGAAGAACCTAGTCTACCGGAATGTTTTCCCAAAAAAGTATTCGCCATGAGTTCGACCATGCTTGCCTGGCTTCACGCGTTCAGGGTGGCACTGCCATGAAATTATCCTTGCTATTCCGCACGATGTCCAATCATAGGCTGACAAACAAGAATCAATTCATTATCTCCTCAATGGAGAAATTCATGCTTCATTTACGGCAATTTAAACATTTTGGTTTTCTACACTTGGTTTAATTAATTACAGCTTAACATTAGCTTTTTTCAGCACTTACATAAAAACACTTAACTGTGTTTTTTATTTCGTATCCAGGACGGGCACGGTGACGTGCAGGCTGGGTGCCCACCGTGCAGGTGCTCTCAGCGCGGCTCGTACAGCCAGACGTGTGATCCCGTCACGGGGCAGTGCCGCTGTAAGCCTAGCTACCGCACTGTGACTTGTAGAGGCCCAGTAATATTTCAGGTGAAACTATGGAGACGACAGCGTTCTGCGAAATTTCAGACTGTTGCATCGGTCAACCCCCGCAAATGAATGTTTGCCATAGTTGGTATCTGCTCACACATGGTTGCGATTGGACTGCTCATACTTGTGTTTTGTAAAGTTATGCATTAGCTAGTTCATTTCAAGCCTATTTGACTTGCCAATATAGAATCTCTACGCCAGGTAGGGGCTGAAGAATTTGCGTCGTTAACTTATTTGCGGTCATTTTACCAAATGAAAGGTTTCTTTTAAAATTTCGTTTTTTTTAAATACTCATCACTTAATTTCACCCAGAGTTTGAACCATCACGCGAATGCAATCTTGCCTCATCAGCGCAAACGTGAAGAACGCGGGGATTTTTTGGGCCTCGAGAAGTTTGATCAACGTAGAATATTCGGACGCTGGCCAAATGTTGAGCCACAATGAACATAGGATTTTTAAGGCTCCTTTTCTCTGGAAAATAGTAATCAATATTCCCTCCTTGGTGATGGACTAAATTTAGCAATTGATACAGTTCCTGATAGCTTTATCGCTATACGAAAAAAGTTCAGATTTTGCCCAATGAGAGATCACGTACACTAAGAAACTGTTTGTCTGCCGCCAGGGGTGGGTGGGAAGACGTGCAGCAGGTGCCTGGAGGACCACTACGGCAACCTCTCCGACGGCTGCTCCGGTGAGTACACACACACACACCTTCGTCGTCTGTGTATTTTTTCCTTTATCCGTCCTGTCGAGATTTGCATCTGTTGTACGCAATCGAAATGTTAATGTGATTTATGTGCACAATAATGTCTAATTTTAGAACAACATTCGTCTCCGACGGCTGCCCCGGTGAGTACACGCAAACACCTTCGTCGTCTGTGCATTTTTTCCTTTATCCGTCCTGTCGAGATTCGCCTCTGTTGTACGCAATCGAAATGTTATCTATGTACAACAATAATGGGTAATTTTAGAATAACATTAGTCTCCGACGGCTGCCCCGGTGAGTACAGACATCTTCGTCATCTGAACGTTTTTCCCCAATACCTGTCTTCCTTCAAGCCTCTTGTCTATTATATCCGAAAGCGAAGTGTTCGTTATGTAAATTATTATAATTTGTTTCTTGTAGGAAATTTACAATACAAGCGCTTTTAGTTCTCCTTTATATCATACAACACCTTCATTACCTGTGCGTGGTCTGATGTTAGTTGTGTTGTGGAATTTTAGGACTAGAATTTGCCAAGTTGAATTCAATTTGCAACATTCCTGGAAGATTTGGTGTTGAGAATGTCGGATCATTTTGTGAATGAAAGTTCCACCCTACGAAGTATTCGAAATCTTTATTTTTAACCTTTTTCTCTAAAGTATTTTCGCGTTTAATGATTATTCGTTTGAAAAATTTCTTCTAATTTGCGAATAAAAGTTACTTTTTGTATCTTCGTGATGCTCCTTGTTATTGTTATTTTCTTTTGTACATCCATGGTGAAGGGCAGTAATATATGTACTTGTACCGGGACATACATTATACGTTTATGAATTGGTCATTTGTTCGTACTTTTCTTACAGTCTAAAACATTGTTTGCTCTTTTTATCGATTAAATATTCTCACAAAGATTCTGATAGAAAAAATTTTTAGATTTCGAATGTTGAATAACTGTGGTATCGTAAGTACTGCACACATAATACTGTACTTCTTGTACTCCAAAATGTAACTGTGACTTCGGAGTTGTGGGCACAAGCACGTCTCTCAGAAATTGGACAAGTTTGTGCACAGGAAGTATGATCTGCTCGATACATTGCCACCGGAGTTGCACAACCAACACTGCTTGGGTTCTGAAACCGTGGGCGAGAGGGTGTTGGGTTGTTTGTTATGAGATGTCGACTATTTTCGTAAGCCAAACCTATGGTCGGCGCATTTTTTGTCTTTGCCCAAAATCTATTATTCTGCGGTTGAATGCTTTCGCTGAGGCCTACAAACATTTATTGTAAAAGAAGTTCCTGAGAAGGCATAGAGTAGGCCACAGGCAGTAGGGTTAGTTTAATTCGCTTTACCTATCTTATGCTATGGGGACTAGGGTACCCAGGGGGACACTGCTATCTTACCTCAGCTTTAGGTAGGCCTTGAGGACTTCTATCTTTCGTGCCCACTTTGCTTCTTTACATTTCCCTGCCTTTTTTTCTTATAATTCTTTATCTTTTCTTCCTCTTTTCTTCCTCTTCTATCTCAACTTGCTGTTTCTATGCTCAGGGGATCTTGTGTGGGAACACATTTTGCATGGATTTCCCGTTCTCCAAAGTCCATACTAATCGGCTGCTTTTCTTTCACTGCGAGATAGTCTAAGTCATTGAAGCGCTGCTATCTTCACTATTGCTACTACTTCTTGTAAAAGAAGAACGCCTCTATTTTAATACGTTGTCGATCAATTTTTTGTGATGAACAGAACGTTTTGGGAATTTAAACGAGTGGGTAAAACAACCAAGCGTGGAAACTGTTTCTAATAAAAATCCACTATATTTTTTTCTCTTACCGTATGCTACTGTATCGAAAAATGTGCTCCAATTAATCTGTCCTTTATAAAGTTAGGCATCGCCACACATTCACTTTCATTCTCCTTGTCTTTCGAAGCAATAGGTGAAATTGTGTTAGCAGTTTTCTGACTCGCTGTCTATGATAAAAAGCCCTTATTGCGCCTTTTTAGTTTTATTAGTTTGCTCTTGTATTTCATGTTTGAGTCGTTCAGCACAACTGATATAAAAAATAAAAGACCCGAGTAGTTGCCCTTCATACCGCTGTTCTTTAGTTGCACCATATTGCATTTAAATAATCTCTTTAAAAAAAACTGTCTCTGGAAGTCTCCTACAGCTGTATGTTAATGATTAACTCTTGTTTAATCTAAGTATACGATGTACCATGTAATGTGATGTTCTAGTGCAATTGCAGTTTTGCGAACTTTCAAAATAATATTAAAATAATGCCTCAACTTGAAATTTGTAGTTTTGCGGAGTGTTGAACACTGGCTAACCTTGAACCTCAATATGCGACAAGATAGAGGATGTTCCATCAAGAACGCCGAATTTGAATAGGATGTTTCGGCGATGAAAATACGCTGCTCAGTTTTAAGTTTATTCATCACGTACCACACGCAAGTATCCTAAAGAAAAATAAACTAGTAATCGGAATGAAGAGAGGTAGCAAGCACGACAGAAAGTCATGTCTGGTAACTTTAACATAGAAGGCCAGGTACGCTGCCCAATTCAAATTCAAGTCATGCCTGGTAATTTTAACGTAAAAGACCAGGTACGGTGCACAATTCAAATTCGGCGCCCTTTAGCGAACTTTCTGCACATCTCGAATGCCACGATGCCATGGCGACTGAATGTTCCCAAGAGAACGGCCCCTACATCGTCCTGGGCCTCCTAGGCCTCATCGTCTCGAGGTCTTTGTTTTGATGTTCCCGCTGAATATCACGATTTGAATTTTGTTGTGACAACTGTTACCTGTGGAAATTTTCGACTTTAAATTTATCCGTTGATGAACGCAAATAATTAGATCCCTACCAACGGTATGACTCTGTTCAGTCCATCAGAGGGTAATAAATGAATTAAGAACTGAAGGCTAATTCTCAGTGATATCTTAAATCCTATTATTTGAAGTAATTTTAAATTCATGAAAATGATATTAAATGAACTTATAAAATCAAATTAAAAGAATGAGACACGGGACGCTTATTTTTTACCTAACTATATACATAGGTAGGATTTAAAAACAACTTCCTCGATTGCGTGGGCGATCGTATGGAACATTAAGCATCGTGCATTACTTTGTAGCAGTAGGCGTAGGTAGGAGGCGTTATTTTATCGAGTAGATATCCATATTGCTCTCGCTAACGCCGCACATCGGCCTTCGCGCGATGCGGACATGCGGTTGCTTAGTCGACGTCTGGACAGCGATGTGTGCAGGTGACGGTGCAGCCTCGCTGCCTGACGCTGTGCACTCCCATGCCCTAGTGCAATAGTGCAGCCTGTTCACTGGTGCACCGATAACACCTCTCTTCCGTGATAGCCGCCGCCTGCAGTGCTGGACTTGTTCTGTTCAGTGCACCGCCCGGACTAGTGATCTAAATAACTTTCGTGCTTGTTTCTTTGATTCGGACCAAACTATTGAAATGAAATTGAACAAATTTTTTATTACCGCATCATCTAAGAGAGTTATTCAAAAGCATTCGTTTTTACAATGTATGTTTTGCTGAATTTACTGGTTGAAGGAGAGCCATAAATGAGAGTTGTGTGCAGGTTTTGTACTTCATGATTTCATATTTGGGGTTTCAGTTCTTATCCACTGGATGATTTGTGCGTCTTGCTACGTTATTCATTAGATCGAAACTAGTAATTCTTATGTATTGATTCATAAATAAAAATCAGTATTGTACATATAGTCGTGACAGTTAAAACCCGATGAATTATCTCGATCACATAAATTATCACATCTGTCAACTGTGCACCTAAAACGTACTTCGAATAACTACGAAATGAATAAAATGATTGAATTCATTGAATGCATTTACGTATTGGTTTGTCATTATTTTTCTTAATAGATTCACCGTAGCTCAATTTTTCTATTTCGTAAATAAACTGCCTCATCCGGTGTAATTACATATTGTGCATCGGGTACGTTGGCATAACCACTCGTAGCCTGAACATTGAAATTGCAGAGCATGTCTAATAGTCAGTGTTAGCAGAGCAATCGTAACATACAATATTTCAGTATTTCAGAACCATTCAGTTTGTCATGCATTGTCGGCTCTCGTTGGCTAAAACTATGTTTAATTTGAGGTCCACTTGCACAACAGAACAAATAAAAAATTACTGTACAATTATAATGTAAGCAAGTGACTATTTCCTGCCAGTATTATAAAGACTTCCCACCACCATATAATGACCTTGTATTCCCGTAGTCAGAGCTAGACATTTTAGGGAAATGTGCACCATTGAGTTGTGAGATAAGAACGCTTTTAACCAGTTCGAAAATGCTAGCTTAAAGTTTCTAGGATCGCGTGGGTCAGCAGCGAAGTGTGTGGAATCCATAACAGTGGACCATCGTGTTGAGGGTTGCGGGGTTGTGTGGTCCTGCAAACTTGGGCGGGGTGCCGGAGCCGCGTTTACGCACCCGCAGCGGTACGAACTGTGAATTTTCGAGAACTTTTAGGAAAAGGATTTCTATGATCTTTTTCCTTTCTTGCCTTTGGTTAATGAAATTCGAGTTTTATATTTTCTCGTTGACTCGTCTATTGATTCAAATGTACCAAATTTAGATTGAGCTCTGTCTCCTATTGCCTTGAAATTTCTTGGAACCGAAGAAAAAGTTAATCATAGAAAAAACTCGCGTAACACGCCACTTCATTGACTTGTGTGTCAAAATCTCGCGCCAGTAGAAAAACTGGGTACACCACGCCACTCATCAGCAGAAAAAAATGGGCTACGCCACCCAAAAGTAGAATCATTGTATGCACCACGCCACTCGATGAAAAATAACATCTGCTATAGCACCTGACACTCCAGGATAACAACCGTATATACTAGTCCTATAAAAGTTTTCTCTAATTATTTGAATCGCAATAGGTCCTTAATCCTAAACGCGCTAGTCCTCCGTTTACTCACGAAGGTGTATCGGACGATAGGAAGTACGTAGCATGATTTTTGGGCCTAAGAAGCCTTACTCATAATTGAAAACAATCTATTTTAAAGCCTGTCGAAGATCAGTTTTTGAACGGTTGCTTCTTTTATATCAGTTGTTAAAAGACAGTATAAAAACTTGTCTGTTACCAAAAAATACCAAACAATATTTGTGGAAAAATAAAGAAATTGATGTGGCATAGTGCACGGTGTACAGTGCACTTGAAATTGTAAACGTCGTCCGAATTGTAGACATCGTCCGCCCGGTGATATGTCGATGGCAAACAACTTGTGCATCATGGGCACTGTAATAAAAGGTACACATTCCGTTTCTGTGAAGCTGTTCTGCTGATGTACACTGCAGTGCATCAATAAGTGATAGGTTGTAAATCGTGATGAATTGTTTTCTCTTAGCTCAAATATTCATTGGTTATGAAGGCGAGAAACTTGCCGCTCGTGACCTAGAATTGATTTTACTTGTTACGTGAAATTTGCCTCGTGGAATAAGTGTGAACTCGTAATTAGGGTCAAGAGGTTTTTTCCCGTAAAACGAAAAAAAATTATTCGATGAAAAAGCTAAAAGTTGCTTTTGCAGGAGAGAAAATTCATATCTTTCAGCTACCGTTTATTTCTCTTTCCATAATATGACTAAAAGCTAGCTAGCCTCTCTCAAAATGATCGAGTAAATGCGTTTATCACGCGTGTTCATGAGTGGTTACGAGACTGCCAACACACTGAGGAGTATCAACCAGTTCCATATCGTGCCATTTTTTTTGCAAAAAACTGGCGACTGCTGCCGTGGCAGATGGGGATCCAAGGCGTGGGCGGCAAGGCCAAGTCCTGTTGTCGAGACCAGAGTTCGTTGGTTGCAGACAGACTGGGAATCACCTTTACATTAGCTCGGGCTTGGAGCACTAGACCTTGCGTCTCCTTAACTGATGACGGCAACCCCCGCTGTCTTTCTGGAGGTGGATATGCAAGTGTACGGAGGTGCAGGTATACTTTCTTTGTATTCATGTCTCTGGGAAAAGAGGTTAGTTGACATCGCAGAGATTTTCAACTCGACGCCCACATTTGATAAGTATATCGAAAGTTATGGGCTTACTATTTACTAAAGCGGCGGCACCCCAGTGTGGCCCGAGCATGAAGGCCCAAACATATCTAAGGTATCCAAGGTAAAGATAATTCTGAATTCGTCAGTAGGCTTGCAAACTTTTGACTCACATGTACATCAACTGCTCAAGTTGCGCTACTCATCACTGAACAGCAGTCGACTGTCAGTGCTGAAAATAAACTGGGGATAGTCTCACGCGACCTAAATACGATTCGTCTCTGATGTCAGGCTGCTCCGTGGAAGGAACATCAGTCTAGAAAGTGCTGAGTAGACGTACACTTTATACAGACGCTTCAAATTTGAAATTTCATCACCTATAACGAGATTTTTTTGGCTTCCGTTCCGATGTTCAGCAGCTATTATTTTGATTGAAAATAGTTGTTTTTTCTGTAGTGTATTGTTTTATTTTATCATTATTTACCTCATTGGTATTATTTTCCGGTATTGACTCGTCTATCAATAAACCCGTGCATCGATTGTATACCGCCCCACCTACCTTCACGCTATGCCCCCCGGTTCTTCATCACTTACATCTATACTCTTATTCAAACAGGCGAAAACGTGATGTAAATTCTAAATCTTACAGATCAATTTTTCTCTACTCTCATAAATTGGCAGCATAATTGGATTATTGACCAACAGTGATTCTTGAGTCGAGTTCGATAGTTGTCTACTTCGAAACTCATTCTCCTGTCTGTGAATAGTGCTGTTACAATCGAACCGTAGAAAAGAGTGCCGTGTAAAGTTGGTGTAATTATAAGTGGACCCTGCGAATTTCATACGAAAAAAAGTAAAACTGGACGTGTATAGACAATCAGTTGTTCATTCCTGATGCCCTACGTATCACCAGAAATATTTCGAACAATTCTCGCCTCTTGTGAAAGGAAACAAATGGAGGCAACAGGTTTACCCAAGCCTCATAGTGCATGTAGTGTTGGCAAATCATTAATTCCTTGGTGTACACACGTCTGTTGATACCACCGACGCCCGCGCTGTGTAATGGATCTGCTGTTGGTAGGAGTGTCAGCGCCCGAAGTGTAAAGTACTCTACACTGACGAGTTGCAGCGCTGTTAGATTGAACTCAGTCTAGTCCAATACATGTGTGACGGACTTCCAATGGAGCTCATTTCACCGGCTAGAGCTTGTGATAATCTCTTCAAGTAGACAGTTTTTACCTCGAGTGTATACTTTTACCTTGGTATTCACCAAATCCGATACTCATTTGCGTTTCAATATTTTTAGACTCTACCCTTTAGGTTTACTTTTTTGGATCTGGCTTTCGTGTCCAAAATATTGTCCGAGTGGTGACAGTCGAGCTAGGTCTATAATTCTCTCCACTAGAGAATTTTTCAAGCATGTTATGACATGGTTTCGTTTTGTCGCGAAGTGATCGATTTTAACTTCTTTCAACTGGCGTACTCTCGCGGGATTGCAGCAGAAAATGGGGCCCTCGATTACAGTTGCTCGAGTAATTGGATAGTCCGTATTTGGCTATCATGACCTGCCCTCGAGTTGATTATTTTTTTACAGTGATCCTCGCGTTGACGGTTGACTCTCACGCCGAATTGTTTTGAACGTTCTTGGTAGTCTGAAGTGGATTGTGGTTTCTCAAGAATGCTAGGTATCAGCACTGCCATTGTGTTTCTAGTCAACCAGTTTGTTACCAAACATAAATTTATTGGCCCGCCGTGCTGCTTCTTTTCTTCGTATTGCGATATCATTTCAACTCAAAAGAAATCAAGTCTATGAGGTGTGAGCTAATTAACTCAATGCGCACATGACAGTGCATAAGAATAGCTATGACGTACAAAAGGAGAAAACGGTGGACTGGAGGAAGTGCGAGTGTTCTGGTGTTATGTATATTGGTGAAGTACTTTCCATTACTTGCGAGTTCTAATGTGACTGAATCAGTTGTACACAATGACAGTTATAGGGAGGTTTCGGGAACAACTACGCTAATGAAAACCTTGATTCCCTCGAACTTGAGTACGCCTGTGGAAGAAACATCATCACCGATCAGTTTTCAACAGCTGACTACGTCAACGAAGTCTCCACTTCTTTCAACTGAGATTTTTCTGGCAACGTCGGAAAGAGAGAACAGTTCAGCTAACTACTCGACCCCAGCGAGCGATTACTCGTGGGAGGATGTCTTCTTTGGAAACTCCTCAGTGGCGCGTCGTATTCCAGTCCTCCCTGACAACGCCGATAATTTAACCTTTCCAATGTTCAATCTGTCTTCGTTTTTCCCCGAAACTGACGAAGGGTCTGACTCATTCCACAATATTTCTGATTTTTATAACAATGAAACCTTATTTTATGAATGGCTTAGTAACCACTTGGACAATTTCACGGGTAATGAGATGGATATCGATGGCTTGGAAGAGTTCAGTGACGCCAGAGATCTTCTTGAATTGGACCATTCTGTTTACCCTAACATGGTCGACGATGTGAACGTAAGAGTTGGTCGAGCTCAGAACGATGTCATGTATCGTAAATGGCGCTATAAGCTAACAGATAGAGGCACTAAAAAAACTGCTCCTGACAAATCCAATGTTCATTTATTGAAAGATCTCGGTCGCTCCAGTAATTCGAACCATCGGTACTCTTCTCAAAACCAACGTCGTGACCATGATGCGAGAATAAGACATAATCGTAGGCTATCTTTGGCGGAGAGGCGAAATATCGCGTGGAGGCGCAAGCAAAGAGTAATGGCGAGCCGTTTGGGGAAAATGAGCCACCGCAGGGGTAGGTTACCGTGGCGTGGAGTAGTCAACCAACGACGTAAAACCGTTAGGGTATCCTCGTCAAACACCGGCGCCTCTCCGCACGTACCGTCGTCGGTCCACGTTTGCAACACGTCGGTAATCACGAGTCATTATCATCCCGTTGACCCTTCGCGATACCCTTACCATCCGCCGTCGCGCCCGGTCCCGGATACTAGGCCATCATACAATGACCGCAATCGAGGTAGCTGGTCTGGTGGGCAGCAGCCTGATAGAGGGGTCACCCCTTCGTCAGTAGACGGTAGTAGAACTGGCGATAGGCCGGTTTGGATGGGAGGACTTGGAACTACCGTCGCTACTACTGCCACTACGATGTACTACGGCTACTACAGGTCGCGGCTTGGCCTACTTCTCAGTGAGTTGGATTAGATTAGCTGCTTGAATTTTCAAAGCATTACTTGCAATTTTTTCATTCGTGCTTTTGTAGTTTGTTATCTTGCTCTGTGTAATGTTTTATCCAATAATCTTTCCTATTCTAAGGATAGTATAGCATAGTACATGTTTTATGAGACCTTGATTTATCGTGATTTTAATGCTAGTCGCATTTCGTCCCACTGAAATTTTCTGAAACTTGACGCTCTAATTTCGCATTTACTTATAGAATCAGGAACACTTGTTGTAGGAGCCTGGCTTTAGGTCTTATTTTTCTTTCTCTTTTCATGTAACAGGAGATGCACAGCTGACATCTGATATCTCACACAAATATTTTCAATTCGAATAATTTAGGAAAATTAAAATATTTCTAAAGCTGAAACTCTCTCCAGATATGCCTAACAGCATACGCAGTGGTAAATCTACGTGTTTAAAATTGGATATAATATTTAATATTATACTCGAGTTAATTGCGAAAATTGTTGAAGTTATGATGTTCATTATAACTTAAATGAATTTTGTCGCATTCCAGCGAAGCTCAGTAAATACGCGCTAGACGTACCTAATTGTTGCCAAAACAAGACAACCTTGTCAACTTGCATCGCACATTACATTCAAAGGTCCAATGGCTATACCAGTGGAACTTTTTTGGTCAATCGATAGATAATCGGACAGAAATTCTATCCCACCATATAATAATAGCCCAGTGTTGGTTGGTTGCTTCGTCCGTCTCTCTGTAACGCTGTTAAGAATTTACATAGGAGAAAATTCCCGGATTTATAATCCTGATTAGCGAGACTGTCAGAGAAGGCAGTCCGTATCAGTGATACTGCAAAAAAATAATAATATTTAATGTCAGATTTGCCGTAAATAAGAAGGCATCTTAAGAAATTAACATCATTTGTCCCGCCATATTTTGACTGGGCGCGTCTACTAGTATTAAGATAATGGTGGTGCTGGTCATGCATGCATCTCGTTTTGAAAAGCTCACCCGTCTGGGATGTATGGTTTTGTATAGCACTACAGAGTGTGGTGATCTTGCTCCAAAGCGTAAATTTCTTTTATACAACAAAGAAAGTAGTAACTCAACTTTCATCAGCTTGTCAGGAATGTTATTTGGGTACTCCCTGCTGTTCACACGTTCACTCTTTGTCTCAAAACTCGATCGAGGAATGAAACCCTAACTTTTATGCTTACAGAGGTGATTTGAATCATTTTCCAATATTTTCTATACGATGAGGAGTTGTTTTGATTGTTGTAGTACATCGTCTCATGACCAAGTGGTGCATCCATCTGAATTCGAACATGGAAAATGGTCTCATGCCTCCCACTTTGTCGCCTGAACTTCCGCCCATGCGCTGCTCCGATTGCTGCACTCGTCGTCCACCCTCTGCGATTTGTGCTCAGTTACGCTCCACCCCAACGGTCTGTCCTACACCACCTCTGGTTGTTCCTAGGCGGGCACCTGAGCCGTCTTCGACATGCGTGCCATGTGGGATCTGGTCCGCTTTTTTGAACTTCTCCATCCGCTTCCTGACATGCGAAGTTGTGGTTCTAAAGAATCCGACTTCTTTTCTTACCGCTGTTAATTTGAAGTATTTTTAGCGTTCGGTTTTCGTCGGCTTGGGTTCGCTGTTTCAGGTGTTTTTTTTACTGAGTGCAAATAGAGTAGTCCTATGTTTGTTTGTGAATGTGTTTTTATTTATTAAAAACTGTATTTTCAAGAGGTTACTCAAAACCTCGCAGATATGAAAGCAACGTCTTAGTAGCTGTTCACAGAAAATAATGTGCTGGTACATCATATGAGGCAAACTATGTAAAACAACTCGACTAAAACAAAAAATCAGTGTTCATTTGTGCGCAAATTTAATTTAGGTAGATAGATTTTAGAGACATATCCAACTTCAGTTAATGTTCTCAGTATTAACATCGTCATTTGAGGTGTAACATTTGACACTCGTGAATAAGACCTCTAGCGTAAGCCCTGTCTACCATGGCAGCCGTCTGCCGCGCTCCCGCCCCAACTATGTCGGGCATTGCAAGCCTGAGGCAGAGTGTCGGTAGCGCCAGTGAACGCTTCCGGCCGCTCTTGCCTCTTGCTGAATTCCAAACTTAATTCCAGACTTCTGGTGAAGTGGTCGCACTCTCCTACCTCAGTTCAACTTTTTTACCGGAGCATCCCTCATCATCTATGTATAATTTTGGCCGCCTTAGCTTCCGTCATTTTCACCGCCTTAGCTTCCGTCATTTTCACCGCCTTGTGCTGAGGCAGTGAAAATGCTGGAGTTGGGCTCCGCATTGTAATATTATATAAGGTTTTAGTGAACTTGAAGTATATTTGTATTTTGGCTCGACCTTGGTGTGGGATTCCTGCGCGGAAAAGGGGAATTCAACATAAAATGAAGAATACATACTGGTGTGTGGAACATAAAGTTTTACCAATCGACGAGAAGTAAACACATGTGCAAACTAATTCGATTTAGACAATGTACGGCAAAGATTAATTTCTCTGAAATCAGCGAAACTACTTCCTTTATGTATAGAAATTCGACTCAGAATGCATAAAAACAATGGGACGCATTCGAGCAATTGAGGATCGTGTAGGGTTGACCGCGTATAGCGCTTCCCGTCATAGTTTCAATACAGAGAAGCGTACGTATCACACTCGCCTACGAATTTCGATCATAGTAAATCTACCAATGAATTATGAGTATCTCTACGAGTCTACACTGAAAACTGGCTTTATTGTCCTGATATCGCACTTTTAATTGCATATATGTACCGCATTTACTGGGGTCCTAAGATCAAGTCTTGGGAGATTATTTCAGGCGTCGAGTTTACCTTTCCCTCGATATGTGTGTTCTAGCGACCCCCTGCGTTCATAACAACATCGAATGTAAAAGTTTACTACCTGTTGGGTTCCGAGGACCGATTCACGGCTTTTTTTATAATCTTGGGAGGGGAAACCGACTATTTCGTCCACAGTTTACTGCGTGACCGCCTTCGATAACAAATCCCTCTCTGTTATTTCGCTCTGTTGTTTCAGAATATTTGTGCTGCCATGGACACGTGCCAAGAAATTGATTTAAAATTATATACAGCATAAACCAGAATTTTCATAGCAAGTGGCAGCTAATCATAGGTTCGTTCAGTGGGAGGAGTTCCAAGTAACGTCGCTGCAATCCCCTCGGCACTCTACACCACAACCAACGAACTAAAATTGTGTGAGCGGTACTATTCCATGCTGAACGCTAAAGAGCTCGTGCGTTGAGATTACCTGGTCTTCGTAAGTACGTAAAATCCACAGATGCCGAGGATAAAGTACACTCGAATCGCTCTGGGTCTTTTGTTTGGGCTCCATGGTGTAGTGGTTAGCGTGATGGCCTCACAGCCGAAATGGTTGTAAGGCATTTAAAACCCAATGGTAAAACGTGTTGGAAATAATAAAGGTTCTCCATTTGGGTCCGTACGCGCATCATCCTCCTGCTAAAGAAAACCGCACACGTGCATCTTTTGCGTCTGCACTGACCGACTTACAGGGCCACACCTCTCCGTACCTCCCTTCACTATTTATGAATGACTCGTGATGGTGGCGGCCTGTTGAGCACGATGAATGAGCGCAGTTTGCACATCCATTATTGCTGTGAGGCGCAAGGAGGCCGAAGCGATGCGCTCGGCTGGAGTTAGGGCACGGCCCCACGCCCACTCGTATTTTGGCTGAGTCCTGTTATGATCCTTCGTCCGCCTGCACAGACACCCTGTCATATTTTAGGAGCTCTATTTGCTGTGGTGGTTTGTACGGCCGCCCTTGGTTTTCACACTGGTTATTGTTCTTCAAAATATGCTTATACGCTCTGAAATTACTGTTGTGTATAATGTACTGGATGTATATCCTTAAAAAAGCATATCAGCAAACGTATTCTTTTTCACCTGAGAGTTTTGCATCGTTCCTTCTAACATCTCGTGCTAGTATCCTTTTGCTAGTTGTTCCTATCTCAAATCTGTGACGCTAACATACTACAAACAATTAGACGGTAATTAAATTTCTGGCTCTCAGTCGAGTTTAGGAATGGGTTTGCATCACGGAAGATTGCCTCGATCACGCTAGAGCGCAAGGTTTGATGTGCGTGACCTACGATTGCCGGAGCAGACCACAGGCGGACAGTTCTGTGGAGGTTGGAATGTAAACTTGGAATTTTTGCATGCTGTTTTTCCAGCATTTTGTGCAATGGCAAACGCTAGCTGAAGTTGAGGCTGATGCACTCGCTGAAACACCACAATCTCAATGTTTTCACCTTCCCGGTTTGGTCGCCAGTGCTTGCAAATAATTTTTTGTTTGCAAAACGGACCGTCTTGACGAGGCTTGAACATCAGTATGTATTCGCGCTTTTGTTCAATCTAATTTATTTTGCCGGTATTCTTTTGCAAACCTCCTTACTGCCTTAATGAATAATACATGTATACCTGTATTACGTCCCACAGAATTTCTTCACTGTAAATGAGTTAAGGACTAAACAATTGATAGATGATTATATACCTCTGAAACAAGTACTGGAGTTATCATGCTGCACTACGCCATTGTAGAATCGCATAACAAAGCGCCGTAAGTCTCACAGTTAGCACAAGGAATTCAAGAATTTAAGTAAAAACGTCAGCATGATAGTCCTGTTTTCCGCACGGACAGAATTTTTTTTAGCTATTTATAAGTACATTAAATTTCAATAACTTTTGGATTAGCGAGTATCTGTGCGTATATTCGTCTCAATTTATGCTGATATTTCAACGCAGATTCATCAGAATGAGTGTTGTTAGTAGTGGAACATTTTCTGATCCTCTGTTATACACCCACGAAAAATAGTTCATATAATGTTTGTGACGGAATACTGCTCAACCAACTCAACAACTCTGTAAAGCATTCGACTCTTTTAACCTCTCAGCAAAGGAATCTGTTTCTCACCATTCACGCTTACGTTTTGCGCGACAATTTGTTCAGCGAACCTTCGCAAAGTTCACGGTCGCAAGATGGGTGACGAGCTGCTGCCGAAACCAACTTTCTGTATTGAATTCGCTCGAAGTTAGTTCGGCTTGTGATTGTAGAACTAGATACCGCTTGCAGTTGCTCGTTCCAGCCATCTGAACATCGGAGTTTTTTTTAATGCTGGCATGCACGCAACACCCGACCCTGAAGGAAGTCTATGCGCTGAGGAACGACTGGGTTGTCAAACCAGCGCTAAAAGCTGAAATTTATTGCTTTACAGCTTGTATGAGATGAACGCAGATGTGAAGTGTCCGTTTGCTTCAGCGCCCTGTTTAGTTGTTTTCTTACGACATTTTTGCGCCTGCAATACATTGTCTTGTACTAACTGAAAACACTAGAGTGCGTCACAGGAAGCAGTGATGCTGCACTTCTCATTAATATTTCATATGTTACCGCTTAGACTCTCGTGATGGCAACAAAATTTATGAACTACCATGTGAGAATACTCAAAATTTGAGCCTATGTTCGATTCTTCTAATCGCACGCAAAATTTATCTGTTGATTCTGCATTTGAAAAGGTATGATGAATACCATTTAGGATAATAGTATATTTGGAATTGAACTTGAAGGAAACTGCGAAATGAGTACACCTTCTGATATTTCAGAACTAAAACGTATCTGAATGTAACGGCTTGTATAATTCTAATCGACGATAAGATGTGGATGTTGTACGGGTCCCTGTAGAATCTTCGTTGTTTGAAGAATTTTCTTCTTAATATATTACACGAGTATATACGTAGAAAATACTCGAGAATCTTACTCGCCCGCTGCATCATTCCAGAGTTGCTTTCATGTGACATCACACTAGTAACATGTGGATTATTGGGTCGTATTTCACCATCACCTTGAGATCGCCACACCACTTGGGTACTTTGGATAGAAATAGTTCAGGAAAACCCCGTCCTCGGCCACACTATTGTGCCGCCTATTTAGTGATATCCCGTTGAATCCATATTTCTCAAGGGAACCACTCCACCCGGGGTATGGAACCCGACGTCGCGACGCAGCAGGTGTGTGCCATGCATGTTGCTCATCACTGATGCCCATAGGCTCTGTGAGAGGCACTCCAGACACGCATCTTCAGGAGGCCTCGCCTGCTGAGCTATTCGTGGGCCTGACGACTCCAGAGTCCATGTCATTTTTTGGGTACGGCCCGGGCTGACTTCGTGATGATCAAGCGCCGTAATGACGTGTTTTGCTGCGCCACCCTTTGCTGGGGTTCTTCACCTCTTGCTTATTCTACCTTTTTTTAATATTGTGGTGAGTGAATGGTTAGCGGTTATTTTATAGACACAAGCGTGTGTCAGCGTCTTAGTTCTTCAACGAGCGGATAGTGTCGAGTTTTATTGCTGCAGTCGTATAAGTATTGAATTGTTCTTTATTTTTAGCTTCTTGTGTGATTCTCGATTTTGCGGGCGTGTCACCTACTAAGCTCCCCGGACAAAAAATTAGTCACCTGCTACAAATATGGTGTAAGACATTCACGAGCACAAATAATAGCAGCAATTCTGTGCGACATTGAGTCTACAAGTGTCCAAATGTACACCCGGGGGATTTTAAACCATTCTTGCATCAATTGATCTCATAGTGCGGTTACAGTACATGGACAATCTTCTCGACATCTAACTTTTAGTTCAAGTAAATCCCACAAATATTTTATTGGGTTCATGTCTGGTGATTTAGCTGCCCAATCTAAATCCCTGTCGTATCCTGAATAACTGTCATGCCAATTAATGACAATTCTAGCCCGATGCACCCGGCAGTTGTGTTCCTGAAAGATAGATAAAGCAACGTTTATTTCTTCATTAAGAAATTGTTCAAATGACAAAAGTTGGTTTTCTAGCAGCTCAATGTATCATACTGGTTCAAGTTCACGGATACCTCAATTAAGGGACTCCCATTCTTTGTAGTTGAAATAACCTTAATCTGAAAGACCTTCGCTCTATTTGTATCACCCCTTGCACACAGGTTTCCTTGAAGGCCTTATGAGGTGTTTGATGAACACCATGGCGGGGATCGTTGCTATAAAAACAGAATCATTCATCAGTTAACATGCCACTTCTCCATTCCTCTACAGTCCAATGTCCGTGCACTTTGGCCCGTTTAAACGAGTGATATTCTAAGCAGGAGTTTACATCTGAATATATTATTATGCATAGAGTTTCCTATAAAGGGTTCATTGAGAAACAGCAGAACAAGGGCCATCATTGATGCTGTTTCGCAGTAGTTTCATTCGTGATGTAAAGCGATTCCGGTTAATAATTCTAGACACACGGTGGCGGTTTTTATCGGTAAGAATTTTTTCCAAACATCATTTTGTCCTTAATACCATATGGTCCGAATTATTTTCATTGTTGACAGACTCGCATAACAGTGCTAAACTCCGGGTAATTCCGCTATTTCCTTCAAAGTTTGTCCCGTAGCGTGACCAAAATCAATAGCCTTTCTTGCTATTCCAAAACGCCTTGCTTTCGTCCCATCGTTGTGGGGTAATTAAGGAAAAAGTCTATACCATGCTAACTCTGTTTGAAGACGGAGTCTGTTCAATACTTGCATATGACTTAAACTTCGGCCGCAGAATTGAAAACCGATTGATAAACGTAGTAAATACGTGGAGTTTGAAAAATGGTTGGTGACTAATTTCTTATCCGGGGAGCTTATTTTCTCCAACTTTAAAACTAAAGCTTCGATAAAAACATGAAACATGTTAAACAGCATTTTTTTTAGATATACCTGAAATCTGATCTTTTATACACGTTTCTCCCCGCCATAAATTATCTAAAAACTCTAAGTCGAGTCATCGGTTCGCGACGCATTCGACCCAGACACTAAGAACAAGGAAACAGCCACACGTAAATGAAACCCGCCATTTTGACAGTCATCACATCTGGCTCCGATAAGTCAAATCTCCGAACATCAACTTCCTTTCTTCCGGCACTATGGTCCGGCCCTCAGGCCAGTATTCGAGGCGCAGAGCGTGAAGTGCAGGGTGCGTCTTCCTACAGGTGTCAGGTGAAAGCCTGTCGTGCTGCCCACTCGCCTGGCGTCTGCGGTGCGCTGCTAAATTTTCGTGTGGTAGCTGCGTGCGTGCTGCGTGGGATTACGGTGGTCTGCTACCGTAGGAGGAAGAGGAGGAGAAGGAGGAATAGGAGGAGCGAAACTCGTCTTGAATATGTTCGCCACCGCCATGAGAGTTAGTTTCGTTGTTCCATGCCATCATAATTTTTTTATCGATAATCATTCAAATTGCTGTTTTTTATTTCTTGTGATAATTGTTCTACAATGTAGAAGCACTATAGCCTGTTCATTGTCTACAGAGACGGACATGTTTGTCTGAAAAGGAACTAATGATAGTAATCAAACGTAGCTAGATATGAAGCAGTGAGCTGGAAGCGACGATACCACTGGATGCTCGTGTACGTTATGGGGCAACGAACGCCTTCGAACCTTTAAGCCTTGGTGCATCTCTCAAGTCAGAAGTATATTTAAATTTTAAATTACTTTAATATCTCCTTCACGGGCTTAAGTTTATTAACGCCTGGCAACAATGAGATGCGAGGACCTGTTACAGTTAACCCATCCATATTATTTTTTATATTTCTAGTGCACATTTGAATATGCGAAGCTAAAATAAAAAAAGATTAGTTTACTATGAGAAATTGACCGGAGCTTGAATTGGAATGTTTTCAATATTAAAGTAAGGTTTTCCAATACGTCAAGGGCATGTTGGCTTCACGATGATTGTATGACTACTATTTTCAATGTTTATAATGATTAGTGCCGTCGAAATTAAACAGGTGTACACTCCTGCATTGTTTCGTCATTTGCCCCAACCAGGCTCTGGTTCCTCAGTGCGGACTACCCTACTGCTTAGGGCGCGGCCAAATGGTCCCGCACAATTTTTGATTAAATGAAAGCCAGATAAAATAGATCCTGAGAACATGTACTTTAATTTATTTATACGTATATATTGCAATTTTGGTTTATTTGGTTTGAGGTTGAAAATACCGTGTACAATGGTGCTCGGCTACGTCAGTACTCGATCTCATCTGTTCAGTTGTGCAGTGTTGGAGTTCAGGCTACTCCACTCGTGAAGTCGCGCTCACGCTAGTTTCAAATTGATCTTCATTCGATTGCCCTCAATCAGACTGCGCTAAAATTTAATGATGGATACAATATACTTGGTATTCGTTGCTGAACCTGTATCATATTAATTGCCTTTACCATTGGTGTATGTTTTCAAGTATTTAGCTATCGTATTTCTTTATTCGATATCAATGATCACAATTTAGGTTCTGATCGTATTCGAATTAACTGAATTAATATTTCAATCTCTTGTAGATAATAGGAAGTCGGGATAAATTCTACTAATATTTGCCAGATATCCAAGAACTTTAGGACTTCTGTCTTTCGTACCCACTTCGCTTCTCTACATTTTCATGCCTTTTTCACTGATTTTTCTTATCTTTTCTTTCTCTTCTTTCTTAACTTGTTGTTGCTATGCGCAGGGAATCTTGTGTGGGACCACACCTGTGCATAGATTCCACGTTTTCTAAAGTCCATACTAAACGGTCTCTTCTTTTCGCTCTCTTGAGATCGCGTTTGGTGTGGCTAGGGAGCTTTAAACTAGCTAATCAACCGGTAATAATCTACTAATTTTACTTTTATCCATGGTGTTCTCTGCCAACCTCCAGGTTTCTCATTCGAGTTTAAAAGACGCACCTTCCAGTTGGAAAACTCTAACTCACTATTATTGAATTGCGTCGCGCTTCCCCTCATTGTTGACCGAGAAATAAGATCGCTCTCTGGCCTCTGGCGTTCACAGAGACTTGGCGCTGTTGTAGCGATGTTTTCGTAGCCGTGGCGGACCTACAGCGACGCCTACTCCGTAGTCGCTCACTCGGTACGTTGGTCCTGTCACCTGACGCCTGCCTCTCCGGCACGCTCGGAGAGACCCTCACTCGGGTCCGGCTGCCCACATGAGTCACGGCACCAGCGCACTTGCTACGAAAATATGTTCGTTGCAAAAGAGGAGATCGTAATAACCGTGAAAACTTGAAGCTTGCCGAAGGGAAAGCTACTTGTAATATTTCACGGATCTGTGTAGTGAAACTTGATTCCACGACCACGGTCACCTGCCACTATTCTGCTAGCTGTCGTGCGTCGCTCTGTAAGATTCAGCAAGGAGACATTCCATAATAAAATTATGATTTTACCCCCTCCCCTGCGAACCCAACTCTGATGTGGTCAAAATTGGTGAACTATAAATTTGGACTGCGGAGCTATTGAGGAGATGGAACTCCGAAAATTACACATTCCAGAAGCGTTTTATGCTGTACAGTGCCTTTTATGCTAGCGTTTTTTGTTCGTATGGTAACCTCTCAAATTCATTTAAACGTCCCCTAATCACATACTTTCTTCGCTTCAACAAAAAACGATGCGAGTTTGTTTTATATACTTGTTTTGTGCGTTCCTTTTTATCCTAAAAAAGTTTGATTGAATACCTAGAGTTAAAGCTCTATAATATAAAGAATGCTACTGAAGTGCTTCCCCTGTGCTTCAAATCAAGATAAACGAATTTCATGCAATATTGAAGCTGGTGATCTATTCCTAACAAAGAATTTGTATTTTGTTAATGGAATCTTTTTTCGCTCTCTGCCTTCGTTTAAAAAGATATGGTTGATCAGCTTTTAGTCAGATTATGGTTTGGATCTATCTTCTTATCGTAGTACCCACACTTATTTACATCAACTAATGGGTTCAAACCAAACTCCTGATATGAATTTCCATATAAGACGCATTTCTGTCACCCTGTTATCTGCCTGCATTAAAGCATTTATTTTTTTGGCGCTTTATTTGTAACATTTTTTCTGTACTCCTGATCACTTTTTCCTTTTAATGTTGAGCTAAAGCACCACGCCCTGAC
>VOMN01012482.1:0-19675 GCA_014899125.1 Orchestia grillus
CTGCGCTGGGAACCGTCTCATTTGACTGCGCTGGGAACCGTCTCATGTGGCGGCGCTGGGAACCGTCTCATGTGACGGCGCTGGGAACCGTCTCATGTGGCGGCGCTGGGAACCGTCTCATGTGGAGGCTAATGATTCCGCTGAAATGTCTCTCTCAGTGCAAGATCACGGAAAAACATTATGTCTCAAATGTTGTACAAAATTCACAGTCGTCAAAATTTTCATGTACATACATTAAAGAGATCCACGTTTAGAAAGTATATTTAAAATTCAATGACTCCAAAAAAATAAGTATGTACAACTAAATAGCACATGTGATGGTTTCTTGCACGAATAAATTCCGATACTTCGTTGCATAGGCCCGTCACTGCTAGACAAATTGAACCTCTCGTTTGGAATTTCGAAAACTATTGATATCGGACATTTCGAAGCGAATTTATCAGGAGCGAATCATGGAGTATCGATAAAAATTCTCTGAACTTGTGTCAGAGCTTGACTGTAATATGAAGCCCTTCAAGTGCACAGTTTACGGAGCTGCCGTCCTCGGGAAGTCTCTCGCTCAAAAGCTTCCGTCGCTGCCTTCACATCTCCGTGATTCAGCTCAGATTAATCCTCGCTGACTCGTGTCCTCAAAGGGCACTGGGAAGCAATCATCCCTCATGCCTTGCTAAGCTTTCATGTTCCTTCGACGTCACCAAATTGAAGGTCATCTCTGCATCTGACATGGCATAGGTTTTTCACCCATGCCGCTAGCATGTGTAAATTTGGACCCAGATTCGGTGGTGTAAATTTGAAAGCAAATGCAAAATTGCGTCGCTTGCAAACCAAACACACATGCTATTACACTGCAAGTATGGGAAATTTGTACACTCATTCCATTCTTGATATGGCTCAGGACATAATGTTTGCGTTATTTGTTTTTCTAATTACTGCTTTCAGATTTTACTTCTCCCTCGATTCATGAATACATCATGAGTCCTCATCTGCTCATTAAATCAAAGAAGAGTAACACCGAACTACATGAAGCTGATAACTGTCTTCAAAACCGATAGTTTTTCAGCAAGTTTTTTAATTCATAAAGATATTTTTTCCGTTGCGCAAATTTCAATGGAATATTACAATGGCAGGTAAAATACCGGCTTACCGAACATGGATGAAGAGGGTATCATGTATACCTCTGGCGACATTGATCGAAGCTCTCCTTACGAAAGCGCAAGGTTCAAATCTGATTTTATTTTAATTTCGGCTTGATTGTATTCTACGCCCATGCCTCACTATCATCAGACGGCGGAGGGAAACGGTCTCATTCAACAGCTCGCGAATATGCGAAGGCACACCATGCACACAAACCGGCGACTCCCCAGGGTGATCAGGGTATAAAGACCTAAATATTTTCAAGATGTTCAAGATATTCAAAATGTACGGTGCAACACATGCTTTATGAGTATTAGTGTCACATCTGCTTCGCAAGATGCGTACCATCCTTCCTAAATACTACCTTGCTGTTTTGAGTTCGTAAAAAATTCCTCGAGTTTTTTTGCGGGATGCTGTGCGAAACTTGGTCTACTAACACAGTCCAAGTTTGTGCAGCATGGCGTAACGCAAGCTCTCCTTGAATGTTATTTCTAGCAGGGTGACACAAAAAACTGGTCGGAAAAATGGAGTTATAATTCAATCGCTGATTCACATGGAGAGAAGGAGCGAAAATTCCCCTGTAAGTTATGTTTTTGATTTTACTTGGCAACATATGTTTCGCAAATATTTTGCAAAAATGTTTATTATTTTTAGGTGCGAATGTTACCTCGAATTTCCAACAGTCGATATGGGAAATTTGGTTGCCAAATGTTAATATGATTAGCCGTAGAGTGATAAGACCGATTCTCGTAATTTCCTCCTCGTCGTGATTTTCACCCACGCAAGGTTACGTTAAAAACACAGATCAAGTTCTAACAAAATTGTTAAGGTATATATGTCAGAACGTAAAAACCAGTTATCCACCCGCACGTTTTCGTTGCACTTTTTTACTCCTATCAGTTCTTGAGTCATGAGCTTCCGTTAAATCTTTTCCCCTCCTGTGTTTGAGCATTCAAGTGTGTCACAGTCCGAGGACTTTGTTTTGCAGGCTGCAGGCGAGGCAGGGAACAAAACTGACCGTGTGGAGCGCAGTCTTGCTGTTTCGCGCAGTTGTCATGTTTTTCGTATGTGAACGTCCTTGATACTAATCCTGAAATCCATTCTAACACCATGCAGCTGTGCTCCACAAAACTTCGGTTGTGGACGTGAGTTACGTTGTTGAATGCGAAGCACTACTTCCTGTTCCTTGTAGCTTAGCAAATATCTTCTTCTCATTCCATAGAGTTATTTTTAATAATTCTGTTTGCATCAATAATTACTTTCAAGGTTTTACATAGTTTTTTGTGTTCTTATTCTTCCCACGTAAAAATTATACGTTTGAACTTTAAGCTTCTGAATTTTTCACGTTGAGCCTAATAGGTTAGCTGTACTGCCAAAAAAGCATATTTTTCATGTTTTCTCTAGTAAACAGTTATTTTTCGGATTTTTTTTCTCGAGTTTTCATTGATGTCATTGATGAGCAATCAGTAAGATTCAAGAACTTTCTTTGACGAACTTTCCGATTACTGTGATGTCTGTTTTCAAAAATTGCATTCACCTTGATACGGCAAAGTTCAAATTACGATTTTGAACCGAATAAAGATTGAGAGAATGCTTGAAAGTTTTACAAACGAAACGAATGTGCATCTGCAGTTTTTACATTCACTGAAAAATAAATTCGGTTACAAGAAAAGTACGCTCATTTCTACAAAAGCGTCTCTCGTTTTGAAGGACGAGCGTTTAACTTTGAGTTCTTTAGCACAGCCGTCACAAGAAGATCTGAGAGCATGAAAGTGTGCCAGCACGGAAATGAAGCGCATTAAAGGGCCACCATAAACGCCCGTGTGTCAATAAAAAGAAATCCGGAGCGCAGCCGAGTGGAAATTGCGATGCGATCACGAGTCCTGCTGAGTGTTTGGTCATTAAGGGCCCCGGGCCACGAAAATTAAACTTTTCATGAGGTTATTTGTATTGAGTTCAAGTTTCGCTACTGTCCTCATAGAACCATCAACATCTCAAATTAAGCCCCGTCTCCAATGGCTTTGTACATGAACGAAACCTCCGTGAGTTTTGCTCTTCAGTTATAGCAAAAACAGCCATGCGTCGGGGTGAGTTGTGTACCCATTGACTCAGAACTCTTCACTGAGACTGGTAGTGCACTTCATTGGAAGTTTTGGTTTCGCTCGGCTTGTTCTTTTTCGAGGAGTTAGATAAGTTATAAGATTCGTTTGCATATAAATTGAAATCTAATGTATCTTTACGTTCTCATTATTTTAAAAGATTCATTTTCTTATAAATGTGGACTAAAGAATTAAGAGAAAAGTTATTCATTTACTTTTTCATGAAAACTTTATTTTTTTACCTTTCGCAGATTCGTCGGTCGAGCACGACAACTTAAATTTCAAAGCTCATAGAAGGTTTACAGCGAACACAAGAAAAGGAACGATCCAATCGGTACCGGGACTATGTTCAGTTAAATTCATCCCTGCAGACGAGGAGGAGAACAAATCTTAATACTTAATTCACACCATTAGGAATTTTTTTGCTTAACTTGAACCAAGACTGTTGAGCAGCTCATGAAGTATGACACATCTAGTGTAAGTATTATACAGCCCGAACAAAGGAAAAAAAGGGTATATGCAGCTACACATTGTCAATACCATTTGAATGGTGCCGATGGAGATGGATAAATACTCGTATAATAGTGGGCTTTGATATCCGTCATTTTTTGCACCAAAATTTGTCCCAAGACTGAAAAAGTAGGTAATTTGTACGAGACATGTCAGGAGAATTAGCGAGACGATGTGTCAGTTTCATAAAATAGTTTAAAAAATATTCCCTGTGAGGGCTCAGCAATGTGCTGTCACACGCTGTATTGCAAGAGTGCTGTGGTTATGAAATGTATCGTTGTGCTGGAAGTCCTTAGTGTTATTTATTTCTTCACCTGCAAATAGTCTTGCATTATTTTAACGCATCTGAGATTTAAAGATGGCTGTGAATGGTAATAATGATCTCCCAGATGTATAGAGAAGTGAAATAATATTAAAGTGTCTAATTATTTTACTGGGGAATAAAGGCGTCGCCATTTCGATGCTCTGGTAAGTGAGGGACTCCCAGCCGTGACTCGTGTGGATGTCCACAGGAAGGTGCATGCACCAAACAAGGGCAGTGGTGACCCTGCTGTGGTGTTCCAAATACAAGGGGTGTTCCAGGTACAAGGGGTGTTCCAGGTGCAAGTGGTGTTCCAGGTGCAAGTGGTGTTCCAAATACAAGGGGTGTTCCAAATACAAGTGGTGTTCCAGGTACAAGTGGTGTTCCAGGTACAAGTGCTGTTCCAGGTGCAAGTGGTATTCCAGGTGCAAGTGGTGTTCAAGGTACAAGTGGTGTTCCAGGTACAAGTGTGAATGATCTAAATCGAGTTCAGCCATCTCCCTCCTGAACTCGAAAGGGAAAGAGACTCAGAAGTATAATATAATTCAATAATAATTACGTACGATTGCAGGCAAACTCTGAGAACCTTATGACATAGGTGATTAAATTGAGTACTTTTGCATTGTAAGCAAACTTTTATCTGGGGTGACTCAAATTAAATCTTTAAGCAGAATATAATTCAAATTATTTAGACATTTGCAGGCGGTTGAATGTCAGCAGTTGCATTAACATTGGTCAACGGTTAATAATTTGAATTATTTTAACTACTAGATGATTGGGCTAAATGATATATAAGTAAAATAATACGCAGTCTTTACTATTCTAAAGAACAATAAGAAAGAAATAAAATCCTCAAAACTAATCACAGAGGAAAAGATTTGTACATCTTACAAGTTCGTTCTTCTCAAGCAAAAACTCCTGCACTGAATACAGAAGATGAGCACAGTGTTATTTCCTCTATTATTTTGTTTGCGCACAGGCGGTGACAAATTTTTGTGAAATCAGTGACAAAACGTATGTGAGCGGAACTATTCCCAGCCTGCGTTTGTTATTCCAAATATTTCATGCAATCATCTTGCTTTTCATTTGCAAGGAGCAGCTATCAAACATTTGACACTCCCTCATTATTTGGGCATGAAGCTGAATTCCCAATTTCAGGCATGCTTCGTACTCTCCTGTACTCGCTGCCCAAAATAGCAATGGTTCTCATTAGGAATTAGACACACCATCGTCATGTATTCTCATCAATACGAGCAGTTTCCTGGAGTTGGTGACCGTGCGGAGGCGCAATGCTGCGTCGCCCTAAAGTTAAATGAGGGCAGCGTGCGCTGTGGGGGGATCTTGATGCTGCCATCCATCACACTTATTGAGCCTGAAAGCAATAAAGGCTCCTCCTCCAGAGCTGCGCCCTGGCTCCAACGCGCCCTGTCACTTTCCTAATAAACGCGCCCTGATCCATTCTTCGCCAGGAAGCTTTCATAACTTGGTCCCGTCACACAGCGTGTGAAGCTCGAGAAGAAAAGAACGCCAAAAATATTTTTGTCCCAGCGTGCATGGTAAGCTGAGGGTGTGCAGGTTCATGGTGATTGTGCACTCAATTAATAGTGTCTATTCAATTGAATGATGAGATACATTATAGTGCCTCTCATTCGGCTAGCATTTGTAATTCACGTTGAAAATTAGTAGCCCCTGTATGTTTGAGTTCGGGATGCAGCAGAAGCTATCCTTAGAATCGAATTTATACTTCATTTCAAATTGATAGAGTTCTCATTCTTTCATAACCAATGTTTATAGTGAAAATTTAGCTAAATGAGAAAAAATTCATATATGTAAATTTGGGTTCAAATTATTTTTCTATTCGTCCCACTGATATTTTTTTGGAGAAGTATACACGATGAGTACCAGTGGAAGTCCAGAATCTTATATTATGAAAGCGGTGAACTTTTTTCTAGTGAATTATGGTTAGAAGTAATGTCACCGACGAGGTAATCGTAAATATTACACCACGAAGGTCAACACCGGCTAAAATTTCTGATCAACCGGTGACATTCAATCGCTCTCAGCAACATTGGAACTATATTCCATTTGCGTAAAACCGTGGCTTATGAATGCTTATGATTTTCATGTGCAATTGTTCGAAGAATCAGGAACTTTTGGCTTCGACAGAGGTTCCTAACTCACAATAATTCGGCACGATAATCGTTCATCAATGTCTGAGGGAAGATCAGGAATGAAATTTACGCCTGTGAATTAATAAAATATTCTTCATCCGGCCATTCACTCAGCGTGAAATTTAGGGGTGGCAAGCAGAGTCGATGATTCATGTTTATTGCATATTCAAAATAATAACAAACTTTGGAGCTTAAAAGGCTCATTCAAATTGCTTAGCATTTATCTCGCCAGTCGTATTCAGGGGTACACAGTTTCCACGTAGGAATGTCACAACAAGATCGTAAAATGAATTTATTGCCTGCACCGCTTCCAGGGACGGAAGAGACCTTCCAGCGCGCACCTCTCATGGCCACCATTTCCCCCCAAATGTCCTTAACAAGACGCTGTGTTATTTTACGAAAGATCATGCTTACGGTTTGTGAAATATCGGACCTCGTACACTTCATTATGCAGTGCATGCAGAATAATTTTTTCTTCGGTTAAGTGAACACGAGGTAAGCAACCTGGACGCGAAATTTTCAGTTGCGACATAAATATGAAGTTTTTTATTGTAGATGATCGTGGAATTATATATAGAGAGACTGAGGTATTTTATCACTTTCGCGTAGATGAAAATTTCGTCCAGAGATGACAAGAAGGCACTTGAGGTTCAATGCAGCGATATTATAATTGAATCAGCCTTAACCGACCAAGTGATGAAAAACGCTTCTTACACATTTAAGTGCAGAACACACAAACTGTTTGAGGTGTTAGCTCTGCGTTGTTAAGGATGAATTTCGCTGGAAAGAATCGCAAATACAATATCATTCAACTGTCGCAGCAATTTAGAGAGAATTCAAAAGTGTAGAAATTACAGTACTTTTTGAGACGGCGAAAACACTCAGTGTGCGGACACAGGTGCTTGCCAACTCTATACTTGATGTATTTTGAAAATTGCGAGCTTTGGCTACATGTACAGACCGCACGTAGTTAAAAGAACATATATTTTTCCAGGATATTCAAGCAGAGCAGCGGCGGGCGTGTAAACCGCCCAGTCAGCTCCTCAGGGGGCGTAGTAAATGCAGTGGAGCTCGGTTAGTTAATTTTGTCTATTGTACGCTAAATGATGAACAATGTTTTAGCTCACTTCAGTTATAGGTAAGCCTTCGGGACGTTCACCTGTCGTGTGCCCACATCATTTTTCCCAATTTTCATACCTAATTCGCTATCTCTTATTGGTCTGTTTTTCCTTTACATCCTTAACACGATGTTTCTGGGCGTAGGGGATCTTGTATAAGAACACACCGTAAATTCCATGTTCTCTACAGTTCATACTAAATGGTTCCTTATCTTTCGGTGCCATAGTTTAAGCCACTAGAGCTCTGCAAACTGTACTTCTACTACTCTATACGGTCAGAATTTTGTAACGCGGCCTAGAGAAAAAGTACTCCATTGATGGCGGTTTGGGGACTTGGGAGGCTGTAAAGTGTGGCTGGTGAGGTCGTGCACGCTTTCAGATGTCCGTGCGTCGATCATTTCTGATGCCATGCCTGAAGTCTTCCTGGAACGCGTATGACTTTCTTTGTGCCCCCCTTTGCCTACGGCTTCATTGCAGGACAGCTGCTACAAGAACCCGTAGTAGTTGAGTCACAGAAACGTTCTCGAGCAATTGTTGAATGAATTCAAACATGCGAGAAAGCCCTCTCACTTATTGTGCAAGTTCTTTTTTGTGGCGTGCTGGAGCTCTTTTTATAGGCCTCTTAGTTTGTACATCTATTATTTGGTCATACAAGGGTAAATAAATTATACTTTAAATTTTGAACACCTTCCAAGGTAATTTTAAAGCATGTCACTCGTTCGTGTATTCTAGCCGTTTTAGTTCCTCGAAGTAGAATCTCGTTCGTGAAATTTCTTATGAGTCAGAGCTTCATGAACTCATGATTTGCTATATGTGACTATGAATTTCTCAGACACCTAGGCAAATACAATGCGTTGAACAAATTTCAAACATCCATGCAGTTCATGAAAATTTTGAAATTTTTAAAAGCTACAAAACTGTCATACGACCGAATTTCGCTCACTCCTCGCGTTTATAGCACATGTGCATTTTCTTGATAAAAAATCACTGGATTACGCAAGGTAAAACTTTGCATTTGTTCCGACTAAGATCTTTGGCTGATGTATTTCCACAGAGCGTCAGGGAGCAAAAATATTAAACGAAATTTGTTGGCGGCACATTTTACTGGGTAACGCTCAGTCAACTTGAGTCCCGTAAATATATTTACATGAGCACTCACGTTCGACATGGTCATCAATGAACATTGCGAAGAAACATGTACATCCTCAATCTTTGAGTGACTTTGATCAGTCATGATACGAGATGGGGCTCATTCAGATGCGTGAGGGTTTCAACATTTCGAGAACTTGAGTACGTCAGGACCCAAGCGCGAAGCTGAAGCCGTAATAATTCATTCTTGAATTATGCCTCTCTCGAAGCTCCTCAACTTACAATCTGCATCAACGGAATTCACGATTTATGTCGCGACATTTCCCTAGCGGAAGGACCATTGACTTACAAGAACCGGCAACTGAGGAACCTCTATTGAGCGACGCCGTTGTTGACGGACTACAGGCGTATGTCAACACGGGATGCTGACGTGAGAGAACTCTGTTGAGAGTGCTACGTTATTGAAAACTGACTTTCCAAGCTGTGGAACGAAGTATCTTTTCAGCGAAATAATTGTGTGCCTAACACTTTTTTCAGCATAATTTTGATTTACCGAGTAAGATAAGTTATTTACATTCTTTTCTGTGGCTATAGCTTTTTTCATAACCAAATATTGGAAAACTTATCGTAGGAAGCATATTCATAATTATACTGTCGATATATTCATGAATAGACTGAAAATTTACTTACAAGCTGCTCAACAGTCACCGTATAGTGATAAGATAATATAGACCAGAAAATAGGTACAGATTTTAAAGTCGTTTATCTGTCTTGCACAAGGAATGGCGTATGAAATAATGTCATGTGTAACATATTTGTGACACAACGGTCTCTCTATGTCCTGAATATGGTATACTCATTTAGTGGTTCCGGAGAATTCATAATTTCTCAGTTTTTTCGAAAGAAACAATAGCCCATTAAAACAGGACAGGTGTGCTTTTGTTTATCATCCAGCTAAATTGAAGAAGAATCTTAACTCCAATTGTGCACACGCATTTAAGCGAGCTTTAAGCCAATCAACTCCCCAACTTTAGGAGTTGCATCTTCAAATTAGGGCCCTCAAGTCGTAGGCCTCCGACGACTCACTTTCGAAAGCCACATACAAAAAAATTATAAGGACCACATCGCCTGGTTTCCATGAGTCACTAACTACACCATCTCATTACATCTAATACTACTTGGCCTATTAAAGCGTACTTTCTTTAATCCATTTCATACATATATTGTCTCGTCTCTCGGTGAATTTAATCATTGACACGCAACAACAACTCGACCAACCAGCTTTATGATGTCAAAATTGCGAGGTGTCAACCAGCGTGAATACATAACTTAGCTTCATATAATTGAGTGTAATTATTGAGAACCCATTTTAACTATGTAATTAAAGACTGTAGATGAATAGGACACGTCATCCTTGTTAACAGTGAGAACAATCATTAAACAAAATATTTGCCCTAACGCGGTTACCAATTCGTAGGAGGCAGGCAATCACAACGCTTCCCTTGGAGCGGTAACTCCTGCCCCTCACCGGCCCCGAGGCTTGAGGCAGCTGGGGTCCTATGGGAATAGTGGAATAATTCATTAGGATCCGAGAGGAACATGGAATTTCATGGCGATTCGATGGTGTTCAAGCTTCACGCATCAAGTTTCAGTTCTGCGCAGCCGACCATTACCTAAAAATTTTGATGAAAATATTTCTATGTAAACTTACGTTTTTATCACATCTGTCAAATTAGATTCATCAATCCTAAATAGAAATCAGCGAGTTCCTAATCGGCATAAAACTTGAATACTTAAATTGATCGAAAATCTTTCGGGAATCTGCAAGTGTTCAAGCTCCATTCAATGGAAAACTGTGTCGAGTTACTGAAGGGCGGTACGACTTTGTCCGGCCTTGTTCTAGATAGTTCAGCAGTCTTTTCCAAGAAAGAATCAGCTTCTTGAACCTCATGGTCCACATGGCTATAGCAGATTGTGTGAAGTAATTATTTTCTCTTTGATTGCAAATTTTCTGTCTGGTTTATTATCATGAGTAGCAAAACAGATCGGTCGCTCGCCCTCTCATCACCAGCCATATATATCCATTTGGCTCCGACCGATTCTTGTGTTCGATTCCGGTGCAAGTAGTGCCATGCGCCCAGTGTGTGGTAGTTTGTTGCAGCCAAGTAGTGCTATGCGCCAAGTGTGTGGTAGGACTGGATAGCATGTCAATGAAGTTAGAAATCCATGTTTAAAGAAGGTTTTTGATTGTTATTTTCGTAGGAAATTAGAAGCTTTTAGATGCTATATCCAGAAACCAGTGTTTATGTAAATACCACAAAGCTGATGGCTCATTTGACGCGCTGCAGTGGACGACAAAAATTGTTGTCGCAGTCAATTCCACGCAAATGAAAATGATAAATATGTCTTGTAATAGGTATCACTTGCCAGTCGATATAGGTCATCAATATACGGCTAGTCACAATCGTCACTTACCATGATTTGGTGTTTAGTTATCATGAAAAGTCATCCGATTAAAATTATTTTTCAATTTTAAAAAATTCTCACGGCAATATTGAGCGATTCCGTTCTACATTTGTGATTGAAAACTCAAATCTATCTTCAGGAATTGATTTGCCTTGGCTCTTGTTTATTGCATCTTTGGATCATTTAATTTCGAGCAAGGAATGGAGTAGAGGGGAATTAATTCTTTTCAATTCTTGTTAACCAAATATTTCAATAATTTTGTTGGTTAGTCATTCCTACGAGTAAATGAAAGTAGTCAGAAAGGTAATTGAAATGAGCGATGTCAGAAGCACGAGTAATATTTTACATTTTTAATCTAAGCCAAATCTCTTTCGCTTTCGAAGTTTTTGCCCGGTATTTTTCAATTAAATCGGAAGGCGGAAAATGCAGTCCTATTCAAAAGATGGTTTGTTTTCACACGCTTGGATGATTCCGCTGCTCTTTTCTTCTTCGTCTGTCAGAGGCACATTCAATAACATTACAGCATTCTGCTGCAGCATACGCCGCTCTTCGATTTAAATTCCATGAAGCTTCAGTAATTGGAAATTGAGAGCCGTGTTTGCGAGTTTCTCAATAGCTCATTCCAAAGAAACAAGATTTGGGATTGTTTTACTTCATATTTACGTAAAGGCAAAACGTAATAACAAGGAATACTATTACATTTTCTGCCCAATGGTGAATAATCAATTTCGACGTCATTAAGTGCTCTAATGTATTCGCGCTGTAAAATTTTTGTGTGTTTAATTTCGAAAAGGTTTTCCCTATGCTAACTAGCGGCCTCTATTGCTACTTTGGAACATTTGTTTCATCATCAGTATCTAAATGAATATTAAAATTCACCACAGTGTTCTAACTTTAACATAAATTCGCATTAATTCAACAACGGTGTTGGGTTTCAGATACAGGCGCAAACCCCATAAAAAATAAGTTAATAAGATAAAAAATAACACAGCTTACCTTACCACAGGTCACCTGCTTCCAGGCTACCACACGGGGCCTTCTTCTTCTCGTGGGGATACGTACTTCATGCTGAAGAATGCTCCTTTTCTCCAGTGAAATATGAAGCACTACGACCGCGCACTATAGCATTTTCTTCTTTTAGTATGGCTCGTAGTGAACTTACGTGTTTGTGTTTTTCTTGTTTTTTTAATGTATTTTTATCATCGCATTTCTAGTCCTATTTTCATTACGCGTGATATTCTGAGGAATTGATGTTCCATGCTCAAAAACCCTGCATTGACTTTAGTGTGAGTTTGAATGTATGCGTTGTGTCCATATATGAGTGAAATTGCAAGCTAAGAATCTAAGAAAAGTGAGTGCATTATTCGTGATTGGTGTTTTGTGCAAGTACAAGTACTGATCTTTCCGAAACAAGGCATTTTATCAACGGTATTCACAAAATTTTCTTCTACGTTTTCTGTTCCATTGGCCATAAATTTCATGCAGTAACCACGTTAATGAACAAAAAACCGAGAAAAGCTAGTGGTATTCACTACGAGCCAGTGTGAATTATATTTCAACATTCGTCGTGGTTAAATAGAATTGCTTCAGCCAAATTGTACGTCAGATAGACTCGAAGAAAATGCAAATTGAGAGTTTGGAAGGATTGCCAAAATTGTCTCGTGGCACCAAGTTATGCTAAGCTTTACGATGTTGTTTGCTGACACGATTGGTCGAAAGTAACTCTGTCTTCATCAAGACTCCCATTTATTGAAGCTGTGATATGATGGGCAACATTATTGAGCTCACAAATGACAATAAGACGCTCAAAAAAGCTTTCTGTTAAGGAAGAGTCCTTTAAATTTTGCTACTTTGTATTCAGTTTAATAGTCTCTTCTCTTCCCGTGGGAATTTATCAGTGAAATTCCCTCATCCTGTACACAGTGGTCCTCGTGCCAACGACTGTCAATCTGCCGCGTCTGTGTCGCCAGGTCATCAGCGGAGTCTTGAAGGCATGTAGACATAAATTATTTTATGGGTGACCCGCACTTGCTTTTGAGGGAAAAATGTATTCAACTGATATCAACCAATAATATAATTGGCGCATGCCATGCGATGAAAATAGAAACAATTACTATATCGCTAAAAATGGGGCCTGCTCAAAATATGGAATCAGTAAATTTTAGATCGTTATTTTGATCGTCAATATACAGTGCGTTCGAAATTAACTATAAATTGATGGAATAAATATGACTACTACAGTGGTGGTATTGAAAGCAAAATTACAGCAAATTGTGCCTTTCGAAATGGGACTGTTACAAAAAATTGTACATCAAACTAGCAGTTCAAGGGTGTTTCACAAGTTCAAAACTGATCTAGCTCAATTGCGCCACTGACTGCGTCAGAAACTAGATGCAAGAGTAACATTCTGAACGTTTGAAATGATACTGTAAATGAACTGCTCACACTTACTCTACGGAATCTAGTCCTGAGATTTCAATACCTTTTGATTTTCAGAATGGGATGCTAGTGGAAAATGAGTCTCAAGATTTTCGTCCAACACCATAAAATGTTAATTTGATAATGTTGTGGACATCTTTCATTACATGAACTAACAATTTATCTTTAACGTGAATGAAAAATTATAATATAAGACTTCACCTGAGAAAATTAAGTATCACCAATTCGTTTACATACTGTACGACAATACACTGAAATATCCATGTAGAATTACAGTTATATAAACGTTAAACGTTACAACTAAATAAATGACTGCCACAGCAAATAATGATGGCATGTACTTCAGATATTCTCTGCTGTTTAGAGGCTTAACAATGTTTGATCATGTTTAAAATGCTAACAGCTGCTCTCTGGCTGAAGTCACTGACAACACTGACTTAGAAACTTGAGTGAGAGCAGTTTGTATCTAAGACAGAAAATGCAAGGAACAAAACTTGTGCGCGTCTAGTTCATTAGTTCCTCTTGAAAATTAAGAAACAGCGAAAACATTAGCGTTTGCAATTTGACATGCAAATTCGAACTAGAGGACAATTTTGCTCTACTAATATATTATACTGTACATGTAACGCATTAGGTATACGAGTGACCTTATCTTCAGGTAAAGTAAATTGCAGGTGAATTGCTCATATGCGTTATTCTGACCTAAAATAAGATTTCAGAAATTTATAAAAGAAAAAGTTCTCACCTCATAAAAGAGGTTAAAGCTAGTTTTCTTTACCAATTTTCAAATGCAGTAGAATTGCAAAGCGATTCAAAAGGAAGTTTTTTGAAAATGTGTTTATCATTTTGAATGACGAATATCATTATCGGATTCAACTATGACGCACTTGGTGTCCAAATATCATCAATGATTAAAAATAAATTCTGAAATTCTGTTTAAATTTCTTTTTCATGCTTCCTCTAGTTCTGACAGTCTTTTTACGTCTTTTCCTTACTACAGAAATGTACAGGAAATACGAATTCATGAGCAGAGAAGGGTACCACTTGTCATCATGATCAGAACTGTGGGTGCTGTCAAGGCATGGCGACTCTGGACTTCCTGTGATGGCCGTCAACGCCATTACGAGCTTAAGTTTTATTCGAGCGAAGTGCAGTTTTTGAGCGTTTCATTTATTCGAACGAAGTTCCTTTTCGAGTTAAGTTCCTATATTCATTTATTCGAGCGAAGTTCCTATAATCATTTATCCGAGCGAAGTTCCTATAATCATTTATTCGAGCGAAGTTCCTTTCACGAGCTTCAAGTGTCGTTTGTCCGAGCGAAGTGCAGTTCTGCTCATCTTTCACGACTAAAACACTTCCCTGCCTTCACGTTTGGCTTGCCGCAGGGAAAACTATTTAGGCAAGAGTGAATATTTCCGATTATTGAGTCCTGATTTTATCATTCGTATTTTGTCGGCGTCGGTGTTGAGGGACTTATTTTATTTTCCTCTTCGGTTGAAAATGAGAGGCGGGTGTTTGAATGAAATCGAGCCGTGTGCATGAAGCCGAGAATGCTTGAAGGATTTTGTAATGAATGTTACTGTTACCACGCCAACATAATGGAAGTGCATCCACTGTTAGCCCTGTTGTGAACGCTAGTTTCTACGTAGACTTAACAATGGGAAGTTTTCTTCAACGATTACAATTTGAGTTGCACTGTGGGAATTTTAGAGGGTGTTCCAAAAATTGATTTAAGCTCGTCTGAAATTGTAACATGTTTTTTCACGTATATTATTGCAAATTTCTATTTCTTACGTTGACGAATTCCCAGGAATCTGTAGTTTTTTTTAATCTGATCCTATGATGTATAAATTTTTAGAAACCCAAAGCTTCCAATTTGTGAAATTAAATATTGTGCAGAAAGATTTTCGTAGAAAAATCAACTTGGTTTTATCACTCATTAGATCAGAAAAATTCGAACCTGTTCACAACAAAATACGTAAATTGAATTACTTTTTCATGAGTGACACGGACAACACCCTCCGTAAAATCCCTGGGACATCATTCATCACGAAGAGGTGCTCCAAAAAAGGCGCACAAATCCCGCGATCAGAGACCGAAAAAAGTGAGTTGTGTTCCTGTGATGCCTTTCGCTCGAACATCAAGGTTTGAGTTCGGAGATCCTTTCTTTAAAATTGGGTTAGGAATTTTAAACTTGTTGAAAACCTAAATCTGGTTATCTGTACACAAATTCGTGTCACTCATGAATAAGTTTTTGCAGCACGTGTGCCAGTTCCAGAAAGTATAATCAATCGGAAAAACATTGAATATTACTTATTAAATATTATGCTAAATATTAAAAGTGATTTCTGAATGAGCTCTTGTTCATATTTTAGCTGTGACAAAAACTGTGTGAAGGGGCAATTTTTATCCGAGAACGCCTTCATTTCCATCTCTGAATAGAAAACTTATTCTTCAAGTTCCACAGAACTTTCCAAATGAGACCTTCCTGTAATAAGATTAGGTCAGTGCATGGCGGGAATACTATTAAAATATGCAATTCAAATGCTAGTTTTTCTCATTAGTTGCCGAGCAGAAGAACAAATATAAGCCTCAGGGGCCCAACATGGACATGCGTTGCGCCATTTTGAGTCGTACAGTTTATTCCAAATGGAAATGAAAACTTCAGAATCTGTTTGTTACGTCAGCACACTGATTATATTTCATCAAGAGGGAAATAAAATCACCGTAGAGCTGGTTTTGTACCTCAATGACTTCCTTATGTCAGGATTCTATTTAAGGAAATTGCTTCCGCGGAATTGAACTATGAAAAATGAGACTAAAATAATGTTATTTCAGGATAAGCCACTCAACGTCTTAGAAACATGACAGGATCATTGCAGCACGCTGACAAATTCTCTAAATTTTCAAAGGTGGGAGAAATCCGCTCAAGCGGCACAATTTACGTTTCTTTTACCGTGAAAGTTGCATCATTTCAAAAACGACCGAGGCAAGATTTTTCTGATAATATTCGTAAATAGAAAAATCGCCATTACTAAGTACGTGTGTTTTTTGCGTCACAATTTAATGGCAATTGTATACACATTACCAACAGGTGAATAAATTTTTTATTATCTTAATGGGAAGTACCTAGATGAAAAAACAAAGAGCAGATATTTCAATAATAATGTATGCGCTGTAAATTATTCTTTATGAATTGCATCAATGAAAATATAAATTAACTACGCGGATAATATGCCCAAAAACTTTACTGAATAGAATAACGCTCCAAGAGGAAATAATTTTACTGCGTTAAACCAGAAAATTCAAAGAAATTACGAAACATTTTTGATTGTGAGTCACTGATGATGGATGAGTTGTTACGTAATCAATTTTTATTAGTGAAATTTGCAATTCTTCCGTGGGTGGATGAACAGAATAGTGCGTAAGTACGTAATAAAGATCCTATTTGCGTAGCCATAGAGACCGTTGAGGTCTGAGGCTAATATCCAGTTTCTGTAGCATGGGGAACGAGTGATTACATCACCCCGTGGACTGGATGCCAGTGTGTCAGACGCTTTACCCCAGCATAAACTGGTGTACGTAGTACACTTTTGGGCGGCGTGAGTAACCTAGAGCTAGGGGGACTCGAACTCGAGACCGCTCGGACTGCAGTCGAGCATCTTACCCACTAGGCTATACAGGCCATGCATAAGTAAGGTACTTTTTTGAAATACTAATAACAAGAAAAATATAAGAGATAAATAACTTGGACAATTAAAACGGCTAAAGGATGTTCTGAGTGGCCTTCGTTATAGCTTGAACGAACGAATAGTCTGTTTAATTAGGCTTCCCATTATTTTAGTAAATAATTGTAGAGGTATAATATCGATTTCTTGAACAATATTTTGTTCCGATTCGGCCCATGTATCGGATGCCATTACTGATGTAAGACTTTCCTTTCAAAGATCTCCAGTTCCAAAAAAAAATAGAAAACTTTGGCTTCGAGATCGAGGGGCAACTTACAGTGCAGATACGCGAAATTTACTTGAGATGAAATTTTATTTTAACAAGTTCATTTATCCTTTTAGCATATAGCCTTTTGCTCTACCTAGTTGAAATCTGATTTTTTCTAGGTCATATTGTCCAAATGTTAGAGCAAATAATCTTACACTAACATGCTCAAATGGTTCTGATCCACAGCCACTGAGTTCGAATCTACTTGAAAAATTTAGGTTAATTATTTTAAGTGCGACCATTGCTTCGTCCACTGCTTTTAATTAAGTGACGACGGATATTCTGAAATCCTTTCGCGCTATATTAGCAGCATAATACTGTCGGAGAAATGTTTTATTATTTTTGCTTTATGCTTCTCCATGTTTACATCAATATGGATCCTAAATTGTATGTGTTATGGGAGAAATGTGTAATAATGTTCATTAACATGTATACAACGCGTGTATAAATTTCAACTGTCATTTAGTGCATAAAATATTCAAATTTTTCTATCATTCATAGTGTTCTTGTTATTAATTGTTAAAAGGGTACTTTTCTTAGGCACTGTGATTCTGTGCTGTTAATGTGTCACTATTCATATTTATGGTCCCAAATTCAGACTTCTTCATATCCAAATAAATGCGTAACTGAGGCTTAGAGGTAGAGTATTGATTTTAAAATGCCTTGAGAATCGTCATGTCTTCTGCATAATTGAGTAAAGCCTTTCTTCATCTTCATCTCTAAATTTCGAGTCTTGCTACATGGTGCGAGTTCATTGAGCTTGATGAAGGGCAAAAATTGTAACCGCAAAACAGTAAAAATGTTACTGCCTAGTACAAGCGTTACAAAAGTTCTTTCCTTCTAATCGTCAAGCGATTAAAACACTGCCGTCAAATCAAATTTGTGTGTTACTAACGGCACTCCATTTGCTGCTTTTTTCAACTTCTACATACTTTTCTATGCACAAGCGAGCAAATACGAAAAAGCAGCCTCGATTTCTCAAGCTACGCTGAACTCAATAAATTGAATACTCTATTGGGAGAGAAGGAAAACGGCTCATGATCCAACTTCTCCAATCCGTTTCCCAGAACTTCACCCTAAATTGACCCTAACTGATGGGGCGATGCTGATTCCATCTCTCGACCAATACTACCGATAGGGGCACCATTATTGGGATCAATGAAGGGCAGGCATTGTACGAGAGGAATCCGCCTTCTTCATGAAGCAGGGTAAGCACAGTGTATTCAATCAGCTCCAGCTCTTAGATATGAACTCGTTAAGTGGAGGGATTCCTTGAGGAGAGTCATTGGGGTCAGGATAAATTGAAGTTGATAGCGAATATACTTAGGGATTTAAGTAGAGTAACATTGCTGCTTTAAACAGTTACCATTGTAGAGGTTAATACGGACATGTTTTATCAAGACCTGCTAGATTTTGTTTAAAGGTATATACAACCTTACAACTACAGCTAATTTTTCCTATAAAGCTAAATGTAACCGTAGCGTCTAAACAAGTTCATCATTAAAAGGTTTAGGTACCGTTTCTTTAACTGAGACAAGATTTAATAAGCAAACAATACAGGATCTATTGATGAGATAAATAACCTCAAAATGACTTGAATCCTTTACTTTGAGGCGCGTAACCGTTTGGCTTCATCATTTATTGCAGAAGCTTCTCTAGGCAAGTTAGGGTACGGAAACTAGGGATATAGAGGTTTATCCCTCGAAACTGATCATTTTCGTACAAGAACTCCACGAAAAATCGGTTGCAAGTATAAGACGAGTTAATGAGAATGATCCATTGATATATTAAGTAATATACTGAATTTTTTCTCAATATTCGGAGAGTGAATTTCTTAGCGTTTAAACGCTCGTGCTTATGTCTGAAGAATCTGATGCTACACATATGCCTGCATTTTAAATGCATGGAACCATTCAGATCTTTACTGTTTAAATAACTGTTCCGTATACTTCGCGTATCAGTGGTGAAAAATGTAGAGATACTGATAAATACCGTGAGCCGATGAAGAAAATTAATAGGGACAGCAGAGTATAATAAAACAAAAAATTATTCACTTATTGTGTTTCGAGGGTCTGTTTGGAGAGGAAGGAGGATCTGTCATATTCTGGAGCTGTTTCAACTACACAAAAGTGGGTCCTTTAGTTGAGGTATCTGTCAAAACAAAATGACATGGCTGCATCCAGCTGCTAGCGAACAAAGTTTTGTCATTTGCACAATATCTGAATGCTGACCATTATTCGAGCTCGTGGTCCTCCACCATCTTAATAGCAGGGGACAAATTTTTTGTCAGCGTAGCTCATCTTCACCTTGTTGGTGTGGAAAAATCCTATCTTTCCGTTAAACCAATTATAT
>VOMN01012493.1:0-13428 GCA_014899125.1 Orchestia grillus
AGCTTGCGCAAACAGGTTTTCGGTGTTAGTTTCTAAAAATAATTTTGAAAAAATCCGCTCAAATCTATTTTCCTTAAATTTCCCCACACAGATGTAGAATATTTGATGAAAATGTCTATTGGAAGTATTTTTCACCAACTATGAACCAGTTTGAAAATCTTCTTCAGGAAAATTTAAAAAAATACAAGAAAACAATAAGTTTATGTCCTTGGTCTTCAATAAACAATGTATGAAAGAAAATATGTTTACTGCCAACAAGAATATAATATATATATTTGAGCACGTATCAGCCAATGCCTATCACGTGAGTGTAATTCCACCTAAATTTCCCGCACACCCGACACTTGACACTGATTACTTATAACTAAATATAGCTCTAAAACTTTTTTCAGCGTATTTAACTCTAAGATGTTGGCGGTATGGTATTAAACACATAATACCAAGTCTCGAACCGCTGCAGCAAAAGTGATGTTTTATTTTTGTGTGTGCACCTCTCACTTCAACTGGCTTGCACACTATAAATGTGATGCTCTAGTGGCAATTTTAGTTAATAAATGTCAAGTAAAGTCTAATAAAGGTAGAACCGTGAAATTTTTGTCATAATACACCTCGGTTTTAAATTATCGATGCCTCATTGCGTTTATATTTACCGATGTCTAAGTTCTCTATGTTCATAGGCATTATGATTTGCGTTTCAATTCTTTTCCGTCATGTGCTGTAATAGTATCAGTACTGTACTACAGCAACGTTTCCTTATACTTCATAAGGATCAAGAGATGTAAACTATTGCTATTTTAATATTCTATTACTTTACTTCATGCCATCACCGTTCCAATGCATTTAGATATTTAGTCACATGTTAAACAGAATGTTCTCGGCTTACAGTCGTCACAAATTCGTTGAAGTTCCATTGTACCCCACCCATGTTCAAATTATATTTACTTCAGTCTGTATAATTTTTTATAGATTCAACTATTTTTCTCCTTTCATAACCTATCTCTCAACTTTAACTCCCTGAATTTTATCAGAAATGTACAAAGAACGATACGATGATTTTAGTTAATATTTAATCCAACCCACTTTAACTGCATCGCTTCGCGCTCAACGATAGGTTAGTGAACTAATAATCACTAGTGAAGTCTCAACGTGAGATCCAACCCTATTTTTAAGGTTGTAGTTTTAATGATTGGGAAACCAATGTGACCCATACCTTTTATGTGACTGATTTCGGAATCAACGATTTTTATTTTTTATCTTTTCACTTGTAGAATTCGGAACAGGTTCGCCTTTTTGTTATCATTTTGAAGTCCATCGTATGTATTAAAGAATCTAGGTTACAATGCGGTGTTTTTACGCTGTAGTTATTATTTTAATAGGTATGCACAAAGATCACACAATTTTTTACGTTAATGCTTCACTTTTCGTGCTCAGAAACGTATTAAGAATCATGATCCAAAATTTAAATGCGACTTCCATACGTAATTTTAAGATTGTGGTCTTACAGATTCCTATTAGAAGCTCCATCGAAACTTCCACGTTTTAATTTTAAGGCTGTAATTTTACTGATTGTAAAAGCAAATGTTATATGCTTTGTATGTAACTGATTTCGGAATAAAATTTCTGTTGAAAAATTGGAGGAAATTGTCGAAGATGAGGGGCCCAAGATTTCTGTTGTCTGCCAAACCCTTGAAACCAACTGCGGAAAACGCCTGGAGGCAGTTAGTGATATTAAAAGTATTGTAGCGTATTATTGAGGCGGGTACGAATATATATGAATGCATTTCATTTGCTAATATTGTTCATTTTTCTTTGAAATAATTTATTTCAAAAACTTTCAATTTCCGTTTCATTCCAGAGCACATTCCAAATTTTTGGTTAAAGCATTGCTAAGAATAGTAGCCAAATGAAGGATTTATCCCCTTCTGTACAAATACACAGTTGCTGCTCGCTTGGTTGGTCTGTCCGTCGCTCTGTCACGCTCTTAAGGATTTGGATAGGGGAAAATTCCCGGGTCCGTTTTCCCTAAACTTATAGCGAGACTGTCAGATAAGGCAGCTAGTATCAGTGATACTGCAAATAACATTATTTCATGTCAGAGTTACCTTAAATAATAGGACATATCAAAAATCTATCAGTGTTTTCCCCCTATTTTTGGTGGGGAGGGTCTACTAGTTCAAATATATTGAAGAATACTCGTAATTACAAGGGCATGAATGGCTTTGGGCGAAACTGTCACGATAATCTAGGAGCAATAACCATATAACAAAATTTCTTCATTCCAGGAAACGTAGCAGTGAACAATTTACCAATTATTGGATATATCCCTACAATAAAAAGGTAACTAATACAAGAATTCCAGTGTAACCGTGGAATGAGGGTAATGAATTTAAAAAGTACTCCGATGCAGTAGTGTTTTACTTCTCAGTAAAATATCAGTCCATCGCATTGCAAGGTGTACAGCGCCTGTAATTATGCAAGAGCCCCTCATTTCCGGTTCAAATTTTGCCTTGTACAATTATTCTAATTATAGTTTCTATACTAAAGAACTATTGGGACTCTATTGGAAGCGACGTATCGAGCTTCTGGTACTTCTCTAAGTATTGATTGTTTACAGTTTGGCATCATTTAAAATTTATGTACAACGGCAGCTGTTCTGTGTTTCTCTGGAAACTGGTAGATAATTTCTCTATTAGCAAGGTATGTAACGGTATAAGAAGTGAATATTCTATTGGCAGCATAGAGCGCTAGATCAGTTCCATCAAATAACAGCTGTATCTTATTTGCTTCTTAAAACACGCTCTACTTGCTTCTTAAAAAACGCTTTACTTGCTTTTTAAAACACGTTCTACTTACTTTTTAAAACACGTTCTTCTTGCTTCTCCAAACACGCTCTATTTGCGTCATATAAGACGCTTTATTTACTGCGTTTGACGCATATATTTTCCAAACTGTTTGAGGCTCGCTCTAGCTGATACCGCTCTATGCAGAAGACTGTAGAGCGGTTGTAAGCTGAAACCGAACCCGCGCTATATGCTGAAAACGAAAACATATTTTATGTGAGAATTTACCTAATTTGAAGAAATGAAGAATAAAACATTGGGATTCCCTCGCGAGGAACTAACACAACACGACTGCCAGTGGTCAAAAACGTCCCCTGAGTGTCAACGATGTACCATAGTTTTAGCTCTATATTGTCCTTTTTTCATGAACATTGTTGAATATTATATTATACCATACTATGAACGTTTTTCGATGGCATATAATTTTGTCAAGGCATATTCCACAAGCCTTATGTTTCTTTAGTTTAGGTGTTATATGAATAATTTAAAGATAGGTTAATTTTGGGATAAGAAACGAAAAGAAGAATGCATGAAGAATGATTGTGTCTACATCTAAAAGTATGCATACTGCACGCAGTCCTGTGTTGGAAGTACTACACTCAAACAATTCATATGGACTAGTCAACATCCAGGTATTTCGCACGGAACTGACAGACCATACGCCTCTCCATCTCATTCAGCAATTATCATTCACTGAAACAGTTCCCATCATCGTTTCAGTAATTCTAACTTTTCAAATTTCAGTAGCAGTCAGAATGAACTAGACTTCTGAATTTTAGTCCTTTACATATCCTCAGAAATACTTCAATTGAACAACGATCAGAGCTCAGTAAAGTTACACATTGCTTCAACTTTCTAGCACAGCTGCGTGCGTGTGGGTTTTCGATGTGGTGTGTTCAGATGTATTTCTGTATGTGTGTGTGCATGTGCGTGTGCGTGCGTGTGTGATTCAAGACCGCATGTAGTGTGAAAAAGTAAATTATTGAATATGGGATTTAGGTTTTTAACGACCATGTCTGTATTTTTTCATTTTAATTATGGCTGTTAGAGTTTCAAGTTTTTAAGCCAGTCCTTTTTCCCTTACCCATGATGGAAACTCAGTATTCGGAACCTTACGCAAAAATTTGTATTTAAAGATGTTTCCATATACGGTGGTTTTATTTTTATCGTGAAATTAGGTTTCCAAAAACCGACCTGTTAGCACTATAGCCCTTAATATTGGGCTCCATGGTCTAGTGGTGAGCGTGATGACCTCGCAGCTAAAAGGGCTAGGGTTCGAGCCTCGGCTCAATGGGGCTTTTCACACGACTGCGGAGTACTTCCCTTGGAAAAGGAAGTTTAAACCACACATTCCTCACAACCCCCACCACACCAGTAGTTGTAAGGCATTTAAAACCCAACGGTAAAACGTGTTGGAATGAATAATGGTTCTTTTTTAAATTAGATTAGGTTAGGTTTGATTAGGCGAGGTTAGGTTAGGCTTGGCTAGGTTAGGTAATAGCTGGAATGTTAACAATGAAGAAGTGCTTTTTTATTTCGTTTATTGTCTCCATTGTATTGAAAGCTGATTATTATGAAAAATTGCTTTTTTACATTTTGACCCGAAAAACACTTGGAGCACAAGGTTTCTCCTGAAAAAATGTATTAGACTTTATTCCTGAATCTAATATATTTACGAACGAAAAGATACATCTAAAAAAATAAATAGCTAACGATTTTTCAACAAAATTAGAGCTGGTAATATTCACTTTTACGTAGAGAGTATTGTGTATAAAGTTTGCATTGATGCCTGGTTCATAATCAAACCACAGAGCGTTAACGGGTCTCTAAGTCCGTTTCTGAAAACGAGTTAATAGTAAAATTCATTCTTTAGACTTTAAGAGATCCTTGGTTGTGAATCAGAGAGACCGTTGGCAAGTCTTAGAAAAATGTGAAAGACTATGTATACTCGGGTTCAGGATTCAAAGGGATGGAAAATGTTACGTGAACTTTGAAGAAGGCAAAAATATAAAAGTTCTTCCTCGTACAGTTTTTATTTTATTTCAGACGCTTTCAGTAAGGAAGTCAAGAACTGCCAATACTGATTCAACTTTCTTCAACGACATTTTGAAAATCGTAAACATTTTCTGCAAATTATGAAATGGGCTAATTATACGAAACTGTAAGAAATATGAAAATACTGTGTAAAACTATGAAATTATGTAAACAATTTGGCCTGCATGCCCTGGCGTCACCCAAAATTACGTACAGCAATATTGGATAATTATTCACAATACTAGGCAAGAAAACGCGTGTTGCCAGTCTGTCTTGCATAATACAGATTGGTGTGAAAGTAACTTCACCATTTTGAACATTTATTGCCCAACTAATACAGCTGTAGAAATAAGTTACGTCTGAAATGGAAGAAAAAACCTCGAAGTTTTATTATTTGAATATAATATCCTTTGAATATAATATTTTCTAAATGTCCTCAATTATTATTTAAATACAAACGTATTCAACGTACTGTATTTTCCAGGAATTTTTCCAAAAAATATAATTATTTTGTTGATTTCTTCGACAATGTCGTTTTTTAACTCATTGAGAGTATTAGGCATATCAAGGTAAGCCTTTCCTTTGAGGTATGGCTGTAGGAAAAAATCAGGAAATGTAGCTCTTAATATTACCACGGTTTCTCTTATATGTGGTGTCGCCCCATCTTGTTGGAACCGCAAATTCTGCACGTCCAAATCTTCCTGTTTTGGCAATAGATATTCCTGTATCCTTTGTCTGTAGTTGTCTCCTTGCAATGTCACGGTTGCACCATTAACATCTTTGAAGAAGTATGGACTAATGATTTCAGCACTTATCCTGCCACACAAGACGGGAACCATCTGAGCATGAAGTGGTTGCCCATGGATTATCACAGGATTTTCATCACACCAGAATCCGCAGTTTTATTTGTTAACATGCCCTCTGATGTAGAAATGGGTCTCATCAGATATGATCAAGTGGGAGGTAAAAGTCTCATCAGTCGTCCGCCATAGAAATGCACGTCCGAAGTCCTTTCTTCGTTGATGGTCTGCAAACTTTTCCAGTTGTGTCACTTGAAATTATAGGGAAACAGTTTTGAATCTTTTGTTAGGATGCGTTGCAACGATCGTCGTGATATTTTTAGCTGACTGGAACGTTGCCTGGTCGATGTTCTCAAATGTGCTGCAACACCCAATGACACACGTTGAATTACACATGCATTTCGTATCGATCTCGGTCTTCCATAACGTTTTTCGTCTGCTATTGAGGCGAAATCTCTGAATCTTAATATAAGTGCGAGAATACAATGTTTATAGGCTTTTACTGATCAAATGTTTTCATGAAGTTCCTCTACACTGCAACTAACGATCTATAAGGAGAGAAATAACTTTTCACTGTCTTTGCTCGTTGGTCCTTGTTGTATTTTGGCATGGATGGGATATGATAATTGTGTAAATTTCGATAACAAAATATATTTCAAATCCGTATGACTAATACAGGATGAAACTTCAGGATTTTTATTTAATTTTTGATGTAGCATTTTTATACCTGTATTATTTATCGCGAAACATATATATTTAAAATGAAGAAGAGACTTTTGAGCCCCCCTATAGCTGCCACACTTCCATTGCCCTCTCCGCCAACACAAGCTGGCTAATTCTGGCTTTAATGCCTGACTTCAACGAGCTTACCTTCGAGCCAATTTTGAACTTTGTCGTTTATTGACCTTTTAAGAAACTCGAACGAACGAATTGCTCAGAAAATAACATTACATTCATTTTATTCCGCTCCCGCTACAACTCAATAGAGTAAATCAGGATCATTAAACAGAACCTTGACGTAACAATTGTTTTTCAGTGGGTTTTCGTACTAAACTCAGAAAGTATTATAATTTCATAGCGTTATCACGATATTTTTGGTAATCTGCAGTTGTTTTGCTCGCGTATATCTGTAAAAAAATCCTAACGACATTGATAATTCCGTAAGCGTCCTACCGTTCGTCTCTGCCCCACATTTAAAGGAAAGAGTGAGTCCAGAAATGCAACCTGGAGCGTCATTTCAATCTGTGTAATTCTAAAATTTCTTCGATTAATTCAGTTTCTAAATACTTCACACCCTCGATAAGAGCAGAAGAATTAAAATCATTTTAGTAACGTTAACATAAATTAGTTTCAATTTCTGTTCAACATTTAACAGAATATGTTTAGCAAAAGTTTGCCTCTTTAGGAATCGTGGAATCGTATGCGGATTACAATGTACGAGATCGATTGAAAGTAATCAGGAACTTAAAATTAATTTCAAATTTTAATATAGCGTTCGTTTGTACACAAATGTGCTCACTATCCAAATCTAAACAGTAAACAAGTAGTTTCAAGACTTGGATTCACTGCCGTTTTTTTCTATATGATTTGGATGGATGAAGTTATTTTACGTCGAATAATAGCTGCTTTGAAGAGAACTAAGTTTAATGTATAGAAATTTGTAGCTGCTAAAGGGCGCTGATGTTACAAATTTAAGAGTTGAACTTATCTAGGTTAATTGTTGACTAGCTCTCTTACTAGCACGCCCCAGCCAGGGCCGGTAGCTTCTATTCGCCTCTCAGCACGAGCAATCGACTCCCGTTTAGGTTTGTTCGAGGGAGCGCTCGTGATGCCTGATGCGCCGTTGTCTCTTGGTCTCTTCGACGATCGTCCTGCTAAATTTTAACGTTTAGTTGGCAGTGGGTTTGAAGGACTACGGAGTAGAACCCAGCTCTAAGAAGCTTTTATCTTTGAACGAATTTGATTATATTCAAGATTTTACGCAACGGGCTTAACTATCAATGACAGAGTTATGTAATTTCAGGAAATGAAAGGCAAGATCATTGCAAACTAATGCCTGTTTGTTCAGCAAACATAGACTCTAGACAAACGAGTATGGTGGAAAATTCGATATTGAATTTAAAATTAAAAATGAATTATTAATTTAACACGTTGGCTGTGATGATGTTATTTTCCCACGGGCAAAACGACCCACCGGTGGCTCGTCTCGCAGTCAATGTGTTAAACTTAATTTTTCTGTTTGAGCTTGTTTCCCAAGTTCATATAAACGTCAATGTATGCCTCTAAACAATAATTGGTGCCGAAAGAACGTTAAACGCTCGGATCAACGCCAGCGACGGCCGCAACCGCTCGCAGTTGCTGACAACTGTGACAACGTCACAATTGCTAACTTTTTTTGCGACGAGTCTCATGTGTATATCAATGCCCTCGGATGCGATTTGCTCCTCAAGAGTGATTCAATAAATACATCTTAAATTTGTCGTTTGAAAATATATTGTCGGACCTAAACGAGAATTTGAATTTGGGATTCAAAGATTAAATTTATAAAGTTATCCACAGAGATTTAGAAGCTTTTATAAATGTTTCATTTTTTATTTAAATTTGCGTTTCATTATGCTACTTTTCCTTTCCGAAAAACCGAATGGCAAAATAATATTCAAAGCCTGAGTGGTGACCTCTGATTTCAAAAACTACAATGGTGATTAAAGGTATGACAATAATGTGAATAATATAAATCAACAATTTATTTATCAGACGGAGGAGCAATTTTTCAATTTATATGTAAACATACGAATATGATTTTACACAAAGAAATCTATCTGAATAATGATAATAGCAAGTACGTTCCTGAAACACGCAGTGATAGTAGATAACAATACATTCTTTCAATGTTAATTAAAGTGCAGCCTTTGTAAGGCAAAATATCAGAAATGTCGACCGCGTGCAGTTTGAAATTCGTTGAATGTTGTTAACATTGGGACTCTGCTTTGCTATCCTCCCTACAAAATAAAGCATGACTTGAACAGCCTTCAATTTGATTATGAACTTAAAACCTAACGAAAAATACGTAGCCACATTAGCAAATTATTTATCGTCATGTCATCAAATAGAAAATTGTGAGATGAAGTTCATAAATAATCTAGCGTATTTGTAAAATAAAATGCACTTTTTTTGCTGTGTTGAACATTTACAACAGCTCCGCAGGGTTCGAAAAGCTTAGGAGAAATTAAACGTTGTAGTCGACCCCATCAGCTCGTTCTTCCAAGGTCTTTTTCATGGCCCAACCATTTGAGTCTTATTTATAGGCAGGGGCGAAAAAATGGAAGACCGAGGTTTCTCGTTGAGGATTTCTCGACCCTAGATACTCACGCCACGATGTGGCTTTCACGTTGATTAAAGTCTTCTGCTTTAAATTACGAATTAATTTTTAGGAAATGATCTCCAATTCTTGAGCTAAATATTTCCTGGAAAGAATCACAAGCCCCTTGAGAAATGTCTCTGTGCTCCGCAGAATTTTAGATTCACTGGGTCTTCATTGAACAGGTCTAAAGGGTACGGGAAAGAATTTCGCTTGAAATTTTTTCTCTATGGTCTGACTCAACCTTTATTATTCAGTGATGATGAAAAAACAGGACAGAATTTATACCTGAGCTTAAGACTTTTCGTTAACATAATACGAGAAAGACGTCTCCAACTCAAATGAAATTTTACTGCGGATGTAATATTTCTACGTCGTTCGGTAGTACTCGTATTTTACGGCGCAATTACTTTGAATGCATCAGGTGTTGAAGAAAACAAAGCCTATACGGACATGCAGTGTTATAAGCGGCCGCGGATTTCATATTCCTTCTCAGGTTTCGCAGTGGTAACTTGAACAAAAAACTAGCTAATAAGAGAAGTTTTGCCCGAAAAATTTGAATTCAGTCTTCTGTTGCGGAAGCCACCCAAAACTTTCCATTGTCATGCGACAGAAAACATGAGAGGCGCTGCCATCTGATAGTTTCTTTTGATCTGGTGCTGGGTGACAGGAACCTCAATGGAAAACTATTGTTTTTTTAGTTTGTTGATTCTCTATCCTGGCCTTGCTCCATTGAGGCTCTAGCGGCATACCTGACTTGGGTATTGGCACAGAGGTTTTCAACATTGTAAATGGAACCAAGCGTTACCTGCATGACGTTAGAAAGGTAGAAAACGAACTTTGCAACATTGTTCTTCACACAAGAATACAAAACCTCTCGCAACCTCCTCGTAAGTTTCTGCGAAAAGCTCGTGTAAACACCGTGGGAACAACGAATCGCTTCCTAAGAGCCTTAGTATAGTTCGTAATATTTATCAACTATTACTATGGATGAGATGAGGCCGAAAAAATTCAAGTTCGACCCTTTGTCAAAGTTGAGTTCAAAGAGTACAATTCACGCGCAAGGACTTACGCAAAATTGTGTTTTTCGAGCTCGTTTCCGTAGAACACCAGCCTCAGTAACGAACAGCTCGATTCATCTCAACCTGATTTATGCAATGGTATGCGGCATGGAAAAAAGTATAGAAGATTTCTGCAACAGGTCCCTGCCAAGCTTCAAGTAATTTAAAAGTCCAAAGAAATTACAGTATTCTTCAAACGCTTGAGTGAAACCACACGCTTCATGAATATGGTATGATCTTTGCTTCATTGTGGCTAGACGTTAAAATCCACGGCACAACAACTGCAAAACAGTGTATTTACGGCAATATTTCCGGTTAGTTATCATATTTCATTTCGCACTCAAATTTTGTTATTTGTAAGAAGGAAGGAGCCTTGCTTCACACAGTCCAATCTGGAAAAGAGCTAAAATTATTTTTCGACAAATGAACGCAGAACTTTAAAAAAGAAGCATCACAAAAGTTTGAGCGACGAGAACAGAAATTGTAGACAAAGGAAACATGTAGGATTAAAAATTTAATTGGCAAAGGACTCAAATCAATCATGATTGAGAATTGATAAAATAACTCAAACTTTTGTCACAATTTGACATCGCATGCCGAATAATAGCCACTGCAGTCATAGAAAGAAGTACGCTGCGTAATTCAAAAATACTTAGATTGGTTCATCTTCGCAACTAATAAGCACACTTGATAAGTCATCAATTAAGAATTAATACTCGATATTCAAGATAAAATTCAACCATATTCGTCTGTTACCACCTTTCGCTAGACTCGCAACACTGTTTTAGACCTTGTATGCCAAGGTCTTTTCTGTTCGACGGTGGTCAGTCGAATTCTGGCGGAACAATTCAATTTCGATCTCCATCGATAGAGGCACATTGTCCGCCAGTTATTTTACTCGAACAGTTTTGGCATTGCAAATTCACGCGAGACTGAACGTGTCGAGGAAGTTTTCGAGGTTTGCTTGACCGTGGTCGGTGCTTACAGAGCCTGCGCTTTGAGTCGCAGGACTCGGCCGTGCGGGCACTGCTGTTACTGAACTAGCTTTCCTATCAGCAGGTCGTTAGATCACGATTAACCAACAGTGTTCTATTCAAATAATAGAGAAAAAGCTCACCAAAGAACACAAAACATTGCTCTGATTCAGGCTGATATTCGTTGTTTTTCTTCGAGGTCATCACACGAACCTGTTTGAGCAGCTTATCGTGTTTAGAAGATACTTTTTTCTTGCAGTGAATGTCATTCATTGCATTTTACGATTCCTGTGAGCGTTAGTCTAGGTATTAATCTAGGAATTTCTTGAGATAGATGCAATCGTAGCACTTTTGATTCCTGCACACGTTAATCTAGTTAGGTTTGAAGGATTTCGAATGAAGATATTCCATACATTTTTGTGTTTATTGAAAATAGATTCGATGGTTACGAAAGAATACTCTCAATTAGAATTCACGATATTTTTTCATGGTGGATCTTTACCTATAGGGAAATGTCAAATTTTGAGGGTGGCTATCTTGATATATTGAAGGACTTTTTTTCGTGACTTATTTGATAGGAGTATTATGTAGTGTACTCATTCTTAGTTTTATATAGTTTGCTCCGATTTTATATCCATGCCTAATTGAATTCTAAACTACAACGAGTTCTAGAAAATTAATTCATTCATCAGTTGAAATTCATCGCAAATGGTTCAATCAGCTAAAATTTTAAGCATGCCTCGAATATTCTCTACCTTATTAAAGAACAACATAAATGTATTTTTACATTTGCTTTTAGATTAGACAGAAGTGTTAAATTGAAATTCTTTGTCAAGTTAGAAACTCACTTTCTAGGCAGTAGCCCGATGCTGATCACCTAATCCCAAGCGTCTTTATTATTCATGCCTTCAACGAGTCGCAACAAGTTTTTGCACCTAAAATCATCTCTGTCAGCATTCACAATCGTTTGTTGTCCTTGTCAAGAAAAAAAAATTTCATTAAATGAATGCTAAGTTACCCAATAAACACTAAGTGACAAAAGAAAAGTTACAAAATCCTGAGCGTTTGAACGAATTTCAACGTTATTTTCCAGTAATGACTTTGAGTTAATGGCGTTGCTGACGAAATGCATTTTCATTGAATCCGTTGAATAATGGAAACACAAGAAGCTCTCCAAAAATAAATTCGTACTGATGAAACCTAAGAGGCGAATTTGGATATTTATAATGCGAAGTATCCTTCAGCAGGCGTTTACTTTCAACGTATTTGAAAACAGTAGCACGTAAAAAATCACTGACCAAGAAGCTCACCAAGTCTGCACTCATGAAACTTTCAAATAAATGAATGAGGGAATACTAAGTACTTTTAACAATAGCTTAAAATTCAATTGTCCAAAAATTACTTTTCTATGTCATCAAATGTTTTGAAGCAGGTAATACAGGGTTATGCAGAAAAACGCGAACTTTTGAAAAACCCATAAAAATATAAATAAATTAACATCAAATGAACTATTACAACTTGCCTTTAAGAAACTGTAATCCAAATTACCAATGTTTTAAAACTATATCATGTAGATGGAGTCCTATACGTATGCTGTATTCTTCTAATCTGCTCTGGAGGTTCCTCTATGATTGCTGCATCTCAGGTGGGAAAACACGAATTTTCGCTTGGATTTTCTGTTTCAATTCTTCAGTTCTTGGCCGAGTCATGTAGACTCGACTGTTATGGTAGCCTCTCAAGAAAAAATCCCAAACGGACAAATTTGGTAAGGCACTTCGCAGCAGATTGGAAGAATACAGTGGGACAAATAATTTTTTGTAACGTGCAAATGATTCAAATTTTTCGCTCTTAAACGTATTTCAGAAAACCTTATAGAATTGTGAGCCCTACATAAGAAAGCGCAAGAATAAACACATTAGGTAATGTTTAGTAAACAAGCATTCATTTAGAATCTTCAAATAGAAATGAAAATAGGAAAACAGGAAGCAAATAAGTATTGGTAACATAACATTCAACTATAATAATATTTGGTCGCATAGCTACAACCGCTAGCAGGTAATGCTTACAGGAAGAGACGAGGGTTTACAGAAGTCCATTGGTATCTCCTCCCATTTTTCAAGGCAGAATTATTCCAGTTCAGACAGATTTGATGATTTCTTCATTCCAACTTGAATTTTCAACTGCTTGCAAACATTTTCATTTGAATTAAGATGTGGCTATTGTGAAGGGTAGTCCAAAACCCTGATCCTCTTACTACGGTGCAACTCTGAAGTGTATTGCGGCTTGTGCCAAGGGTCATTATCTTGTTGAAACAGCCATTTAGATCTTTTCAACCTGAGCACCAGAACAGAAGGCATCAAA